>JAHZNA010001461.1:0-15259 GCA_027743935.1 Sinodicranocentrus sp. ZH6
GTGCTTATATGTGTTTGCGTAAATCACTCTCCTCTTTCTCTAAATTACTAGTTAAAGCTTTTTAGCTAATAATTGATATTGTGTCATTTGCAGAATCTTATGAAAGTCCAACAATCAGCATCCTTGGCTACGCTTGTAAAATCTTCTGGGCAAGCGGGACAAGCATCGGGTGGAGGTACTTTAGCATTCCCCGTTCATGTCTCAAAAATTAATTCAAAGGGTGCTTCGACTGTTGGTGGTCCTAATCAAAAGCAGCAAGTAATGTCACAAGGACTTCAACAAGTAATGATACAGAGACGAAACATAGATCCTAATCAATCTGTAAACCCTCAGCAACCTCCTTCGCAACCTGTACAACAGCAACAAATGACGTCGGGTGCTCAGCCAACTGGAGGAAAAATCGCTCATATTACTACCCAAGTGAGTTTACTGTGAATATCCATAATAACTTTTCAACCATTTTGTAGTAAAAGTTGTAAATTGTATCGGGGTTTTTATTGCTAGGCTACACCTCAAGGAAATATGCCAACCCATGTGGTTGTGCAAACATCGCAGAAGCAGCTACCTAATACTTTGGCAGTACAGCAATTGCAGCAAGTGTTCAAGCACGTAAGTTTTATCCTGTTTATTGAATTTTGGAAATGAGTAAAAATATGAAAACTGTTGGATAGAATACTAAATGAGGCATATGGTTTGATAGGTTGGAGCAACAGGTCAGGTTATTGGACAAGGCGGACAAGTGTTACAAGCACAGATGCTTGCCAAGCCGATAGCTGTTAGTGGAAGTTCCAACAGTATGACTGTCACGACCAGTGGCGTGACTAGCTCACCCACTCTGTCTTTACCTCCTACGAGTACAGCCGCGTCATTAGTTCATATTCCCAACTTAGTCCAAGCTGCTGGGTCGTCGCCCATTCATGCCCGCATTGTTCCTGTAAATGTCAATGTTGCCCAGCAACCGGGCGGAGTAAAGCAAACTATTCAGGTGAAGTTTATAGTTCTAATTTGAATTAAATATTACAAATATTAGTCTTTAGCAAAATATTTACTATTTGCTTTGTTTATCAAAACGCTGGTCTCTCTCTCTCTCTCTTGATGTATAGGTCATGACTGGTCCCCATGCACCCAACGCAGCAATTATAGGGACCGGAACCATGGCTGTTAGGCCACCCTCAGTAAGTGGTGGAATGAGTAGTATTCAAATAAAAATCCCTGTGAGCACTCCCTCGCAACCAGCAGAGGATAATAGCTCGAAATAAGTTCTACTTATAAGTGATAAAGTACTTATTGTTAGTGTAGTTCGTATAAATATCATGACTAAAATTATTTTGTGAATGATATCTATTGTGTATGACTTAGATATGAAATAAGAAACTGCGTCACTTTTTTACTTCGAAATTTTTATTGCAAAACTACATTTCTAAATTGATTAGAATGTAGTAAATCTAGTCTAGTGTCAAATCGCAACTTCATCTATGTAAGCTTTCGATCACAGTTTATTTATATGTAATTTAGTCACGTTGTGTTTAAACTACTAGAAGCATCGTCATGATGAAAGAATATTCTTGCTGAGCTGAGATTGTATCGTACAAGCTGAAACTCATGTAAAACATCAAGTAGTCTTTTTGCAGTTAATGTACTAGCTTGCTGTAATTTTTCATCTCGTTTCGAATCTTGAATAGCTTGCAAAGCTGCGCCTCTCTCTCGCGTTAGATACAGCTCAACGTTCGAAAACCAGGAGAGTGAATCGAAGTCTGCTCCCTGGTTGAGAACTTTTAGTAAGTATGCAATTCCTGAAGAAAACATGTAGCCTTAAATTATTACGAAATACATTGTGCGATTTAGTAGTTTTGTAAACATAGGTATTGTTTTACTATTTATTTATTTATTTATACCCATGGGAAATCCATCATCTGTAAAGACGGACGATGATTTAGACCGTTTGGTTAATTTCTCCTTGCTCAAGCGCATGTGGTCGACATATGACAGCGTTAAGGCTGGTATTATTCCGTAGAAATTCTTCAAATGAGCATTCCTGTGAATTTAAAATCAAACATGTAGATTATTATTCGAAGACACACCGTACAAAAGATGGCATTCCTCATGTTTACCATACCTCGATTTGAGATACATACTTAGTGAAAGTTAATATATTTATGAATAACGTACCTGGCATCTAGAAGAGCGGGCTGGAAAGCATTGACTAACAGCTTAAAATAATCGATTCCATCCGAGAACGAATTCGACAACGTTTTTATGGCTGAATCGATACCCTGAGCTGCATTTTTAATATCATTAGACCACGATGACGACTCTTCACCTCCTACACAACTGTCAACCAATTCACTAAACAGTGTGATATCTTGCAAGTCAGGGACAAATTGGTAACCTCCAGCGAGAAAATGCGAGCCACCAGCACGCACCAAGCGCACGAACCTGTAAAATAATAAATACCGCGAGTAAGATAATTATTGGCACAACTGCCAATACATTGCTATAGATTATTATACTTATTGTCGAGCATATGCACTCATTTATTTACATACCCCAAAGCGTTTCCTAAGTGTGTAATAAGAATTCGAAACTGGTCGAGCGGAGAAAGCCCCCCAGGAGTAATGCCCAGTTTTCGGATTCCTTTTTTAAATTTCATTGCACGATCAAAGAGCAGAGATGCATAGTTGAAATTTTTGACTGGTGAAGCAGATTCTTGGTGGTATTGTTTGAATGTTTTAATGTCCTTTGACAAGCGTCTGCCCTGAAATATAGTCATTAAAGGGATGTGATATCGGCTAACATTCATGCTGATAAGGGATTAATGAAATTCTTTCAACCTGCTCCAAAGAGTGACCAGGGAGGTGATCATCCAATATATGGAGTTTGTACTTATCCATGGCAAGGACTCTCATAGTAGCATACGACTGCCAGTCGTGCAATGCAACTGACGCAAGATTGTAAAAGGTTTTACTCATATAGTGTTCCACCTGAAATGGAGTATGCATAAATACAACTTTTAGAACACAGGTTCAGTAACGCCAGAGTTAATTACTAACGACAAAATTTATTTGCATTGACTTACTATACTTTTCAAGCTAACTGCCGACACATTGTTATAGGAAAAGACCGGATTCTCTAAAATAACTTCCAAGTCCTTTACACCCACTCGAAATGGTGTCATGCCGTCCGAATTTTGAGCTTGCAAATGAGTATGTCCCAGAATTCGTAAATCAGTCTCAACATCTTGACACAGTTTCTCAATAAACTGAGTTTTGAGGTAACTTTCGATTTCTGACATAAAGACTTTTTCAGCATTCTCTGAATGTGGACTATTTTTAAGTAGAACTAAACAGTCTCTAATTGTTAGGAATATCAAAGGCAGTTTAGAGGATTCAAGAGAATTTAAGTAGAGAGAAGAAAAGTAAGTAGATAGAATGACACGGTGAAAATAGACCGATGATCCGTTGCAGAAGTGGTCAATACTTCGCTCTAAATTCATAAGTTGATTGATTCGTTCCAGTGCTGCAGGCAATATTAGAGACGTTTCTTCGTCCTTCCACAGACGGGATGATGAACTGGCCCAGTCTAAAGCAATTTGAGCAACCAATAGTCGCTTGTGTGACATTGTACCTCGTAAACAATGTTCCAAAATCTTTAACACTGACAACGCATCTGCTCTGGTTTCATCGGATTTTTTAAGCTCACTTGTCAAAAGGGACTTTTGAGCTGAACGGATATGAACGAGAGCTGTGTGCACCACATTTTGAAGGATATACATGGTCGAACAACATAATTTGACATTAAACTGAAAAAATGTACCCTGAATCGACTTGAGAAGTTCTAAAATCTGACATAACTGAACAACTACGTGCTTCCCAATCGGTCGTCCTAAACTAGCATGAAGGTTAAGAATAAGTTTAAAATTATGACTTAGATTCTGAGCAAGTTTGATTCCATCTATGATTAACGTGCACTTTCTAGATAAATCCGCCATGCTTATCACACTGGGATCTTTTAAGAATAAAACTTCCTGTAGCCTTATTGTCCATGCGCTATATTGCATGTTCCACTGGTGTAATTCTTTGGCAAGTCCACTGACCTTTTGTTGGAGAAAGTTCTGACGACTTGTCGAAAATGACTGCATGGCACGATTGTCAAACGGTTTGCCACCGTTACTTTGAACACAATTGTTTAAGAAAATTTCTGGCATCCAAATGTTTGAACCAGGGATTGCTACAGCTTGTACTTTTCTCAGTTGTTCCCAGATTGTTTTCTGGAATATCTTCTTTGTATCAAAACAAGTCGGGAAAAGGGATGAAGCCAATACATACATTGCAGCTAGTGAAACTGGTTTGAATTCCTCTGCAGCATTTATTACATCCTTGTCGATATTAGAAGCAAGCGCTGTCAGGAATGCTTGGAATTTTTCCAACAAAACCATATTTCTCATCAAGAACCTTTGATTTTGCTGGACAACACTTTCAATAAAATTTTTAAAAATATTGGCTGATAAAATGTATTTATCCAGTTGAATTAGCTCACGTTCAAGTTGAATGAGGTTTGTAGTTTCAGTGTCAAATGAGCGACTGTCTGCTCGAACTGATTTTATCATCTGTCTATATTTCACCCAGTGTTCCTGCAGAACAACCTGGCTGCGAACTACTTCATCCAGTATCACCAAAAATCCAATTAAATCACTGAATTCTCGAAACACGGAATACAATTGAAGGTTTGTTATTGAAACCACGTGAGGTTTGTTTTCTTTAAACATAGCAGCTATCTGTAGAAGCCAGTGTCCAACAAATTCGGTGCACTCATTAATAAACCCCAACAAGTCAAGGAGAAGGGGGAGTAGCTTTGATATTGACATATGGCCTTCTCCTTCGGTTTCTGCCAAAGATGGCATTTCACTCTGACCCACGGATTCGTTTTCAGAGATATCGCCATACAAGACAATTGGATTGATAAATGTGGAGTTGCCGATTTCCTTGAGAGATCTGGCTTGATTTGTTATAGTGACTAGGACCAACATGACCTTTTGAACATCCGGATTTCCATCGAGTGGATGAGGGATACAAGTCAGTTCTTCAAAACTTGACGATTCTCGGACAGGGGTGCAACGGAGTCGTATTGGATTATGGAGATGATCCCAGATGTGATGACTGGATGTATACAAAGCTACATTAGTTAAAGGTTCATTTCCATAAGCATTATTGACAAAGAACTCCCCAGAGGCACTCAGATTGTTTCTATCAGTTTCTCGACAATCTTCTGAGATGGAATGGACTAAGGAGAGAAAATGATTTTCAACAAAGGATCCAAATCTTTTCAGATACTGGTCAGTCAATGTTGTGTATGCTACAACGTCCGCTTCGTCCATTTTTTTCAGTTCCAAATAATGAATAATGATCAATACTGCGTTCCTAAAACAATATGCAAATTCAGTCGCATTTAGAAACTGGATTGGGATACCGGGAGCAGGTGCAATTTTATATGATTGTTAATAACACTGTACGTTCAGTTGTTTTTACCTGGTCTAATAAATTAGCAGGCTAATTACTGATTACCGGAAAAAGGGCGATACCATTTACTGCTTACTTGCCTTCACATTAAAATAGGTACGTTACTTGCATTGTTGGAAGCCTTGCCTTAAAATACTGTCAACAGCGGACCCTACTGATGAATCAATAATAACAATCAACAATTAATGAGTTAAAGAGTAAAGTGAAGTTGTCACCGAAAAACAACTGTCAACCATCAACTATTAGATGCATAAATTCAGATAGGTCGTAGGTTTCGACACGGATTCCCTAAAAACCAAAATTGGGGTCACATTGGTTTCAATTGGTAACCCGCGTATCTAACTAACTAACAGTTGACAGTCTAACTAACAACCAAATGACAAATCCAAATTGCACATTACAGAAGGCAGACGTGCATCAATCACTGAAAACGCCGTGCATCCATATTCCATTGTACAAGACTAATTCATGCCAGCGTCAATCCGCAAACTATCCACTTTAAATGGATGATGGACTTTAAAAGCAACAATGTACATTTGAAACAAGGGGGTTTTGTGTTTGTAGTGAAGTTTAATAGCATTCTAGCCCTGGGATATATCATGAATCATTCATTGTGATTTTTGGGAAACATAGACAACATACAACATAAAGGCTGCATAAATTCATCATGATTTTTAATATAATTGATTCTCATGTCTTACGTCATTCATACGCGTGTTTAAACTGGACTTCCAATTTTAGAGAATTTCTTTCATTGTCAATATTTGATATGGGTTAGGCTAAATTAGGCTGGATGATGGTATGATTCAAAGTCTACTTATTACAATATATGATCTAAAACTAAGACAATCAATCGACACTTCAATTTTATTAGCTCAAATAAAACATCTATTTACCGACAACCGACGACTGGGCTGACAACTGAAGACTAATGATAATGAATGTCTATCTTCAACCTCACGAGTTAATACTTGACAATATTTACAATGAAACTCTACATTAAATTTAATTAGTACATGATTATCTGCAACAATCAATCCACTACACAACTAGCAATTACCAGACACGGTTTCCTAGTGCAAGTAATTTTTTTAAAAAAACCAATAGACTAGATCTGGATCCGTCCCTACATTCTTGTCTAACATTTTTAACAAACACTCACTGATCCACCCACCCTTTTTCATGCGTCAATCATCCTCATGAATGAGCTATCTGTATCACTTTGATCATTTTGCTTTGCTCATTCAGGAGAACTGAGGTACACAGATAAAACAAAAATTATTCAATACTTTTCTCCCGCCACAAATATAACTTTCATAGTTCCCCAATTCTTTGTTCACCACCACATGAAAGAGAAGCCTCTTCGCTTTCTTCCGTCTTGCCAACAAAGATTTCATCTGGGTGCTGGCTGCAGAAACACATAAATTTATAAAGGCTGCAGTGAAAGCTTGAACAATTTGGCGGTTCAATAATGATTGTAATGTAATGCGCATCAAATACATTACTATACCAAATTACGTTCAATCGTTCAAATGTCCTGCACTGGACCGGTTCAGTGTTATGCTTTGAAGGATTCGGGAGAGTCGTACAAAATAAACCTTTGTATTTGGTTTCGTTTACTGACTGAGTGAGTTGGAAAGTGTTCTAAACTTTAATATAACTTAACTCTTAGTTAGTTGATAGTAATTACTGATTTGGGTAGTTAGTTTTTTAGTTTAATAAATTGAAGAGTGTTACAAAACACGAAAACTTAACATCAAAACTTGGTGTCGCGACTGAAGGAGTTTTGAGTGTGAGTTTATTCTGATGTAAAATGCATGTGTAATTTTTGTATGTAGAAAATGAACTCAAGTGTTGAAATGGGGGCGTTTGTGTAGCTTGAGTGGAAATCGTTCTATTGTCGTTCGGTTTGTTCTGTAAGAGAGGCTCACAGTGAGCGAGAGTCAGTTGCAAGTAGACGGTCGGTCCGAGTGGTTGAATTTGTTTAAGAAGGTCAGTCATTAACTTTTGAGTTAATAAATTAAGATTGTGCAAATGAATAAAAGCGAGAAGTGAAAAATTTATCAATTAAAAGTCTTGTTAAAAATTGATTGGTCAAAGGATACTAATAAGAATCATAGAGGTTGTTAGTAAAATAAAAGTCGACTCTCAACGGTACGGTGGGTCATCGTTGGTGCGACACTTGGTGTTCGGTTTGTAATGTAAGAGCCATTGCATGCTGACTTTCTTCACTTGCATGCGTTAAAACAAAATTTGCCTAACGATGAACGATCGTCAATCGTTTAAATACTTAGATTTCTTTGAATTTACCATTTCCGAAATGTTTTCAAAAGATCACGTATCATCAATTCTATTGTCCACTCAATAAGAGACGTCGAGGGGATTATCAGTAGCCCGTTGTTACAGTTGTTGTATAAACTATAAAGCGATATTTAAGCCGATCATTATTGGTGGTTTTTGAGACGGGTATAAAATATTGGTGGCAAGCTAACAGGCAACAGACAACAGAACCAATATAGTAAAATAAACATTAACTTATTAACCCGTTTTCCAAATTAAAAAAATGCAAGCATATTGAAAACCGATTAGTATTAACAACAATAATATTTTAAAACAAAAATGCTGTGATCTCTGCTCTGTGCTTTTTAAGTAATCTTCCTGTCAATTGTACGTTTTTTGAATTGTAACATTCTCAAGTCCTACTTCAGGACATTGCTTGCAAATTAATAATAATTGATAATCCATATCAGTATGATATTTAATTGCTATTGCAAATTCACTCAAGAAATAGTATAGTTATCACAATAATCACTACTGACTACTGTTAACTGTTAAAATTCTGTTTTATACCTATTAGTTGTTAAAGAAAAGCCAGTACAGCGTCTCTCAAAGCTGTCGAGATGGCGAAAGCAACAACTGTTGTCACGAATATTACAAAAGACCCTCTAGATATGCGGGAGTACAGAGGAATAATACTGCCCAATGATATGAAAGTTTTATTGGTCAGTGACCCACAGACCGATAAATCTGCTGCATCTCTGTCAGTTGCAGTTGGTAAGTAAAGCAACCGAATAAGTAGCTTTATAAACATACTGGAAGCAAAGAAAGTTTAATTCCATTTAACTATACTTACTTGTGACTTGTGTATGCAGGCAGCATGAATGATCCTGAGAATCTTCCAGGACTAGCGCACATTTTGCAACACATGCTGTTCTTGGGAACTAAAAAGTATCCAGAGGAAAATGATTTTTCGAAGTTTCTTGCTGAAAATGGTGGAAGTTCCAATGCTTACACTGCTAGAGATCACACGAATTACTACTTTGATGTGTCCCCTCTTGGACTTAATAAAAGCATTGGATAGGTAAAATTCAATAACAAGCGTAATCAGCGTTTTTTACGATAAGCCTGATTCAGTTAACATATTTTCCTTTTAGATTTTCTCAATTTTTCATATCGCCTCTATTCACTGAATCAGCAACTAAACGGGAGGTCAATGCTGTCAACTCGGAACATGAAAAGAACATCGCCAGTGACCCTTGGAGGAATCTTCAGTTAGAAGTTCGTACTGCTAACCCAGATCATCCATATTCTCGATTTGCCACCGGTAATACATGTTTACATTATACAAATGTGTTGAAAAGTATAATTCTCAAAACCATATTGGTGGTGTGGAGAATCTGATTAATTAATTTCTTATTTTATCGTATAATTAGGAAACCTGGACACGTTATGGAATCAACCCAAGAAAAACAAAATCGATGTGCGATCTGCGCTGCTAAAATTTCATCATGACCACTATTCTTCAAACATAATGGCTTTGGCAGTGTTGGGCTCTGAATCATTGGATGACTTGCAAACGCTTGTGGAAACATTATTCAGCGATGTAGAAAATAGTAATGTGACTGCCCCTTCTTGGCCTACAAATCCTTATGGAGTGAATGAACTTCAAACTATTATCGGGTTGGTCCCTATAAAAGATATTCGTCACCTTTCTGTGATGTTTCCCACTCCTGATACCACGGAACATTACAAATCATCGGTACGAGTTAGACTAAATTAGTTCATCCGTTGGAAATGTTTCGTTTATTTGGCCTACATTAATATTGCATCAATTTATTAACTCCAGGCTGAGGGATACCTTTCCTATTTGATTGGTCATGAGGGGACAGGCAGTTTATTGTCTTTGTTAAGAGAGAGAAATTGGGCCAACCATTTGGAAGCAGGATCTCATGTTCCAGCGCGAGGATTTCGAATTTTTAAAATTACTGTAGATCTTACTCCGGATGGTCTTAATAACACTGGTGTCATAATAAATCACATGTTTGAGGTTGGTAAATATTGCTTTAAAGCATACCAGGTTTAGTTAGTATTTGTCTGACCATGTTTGCTAATATTCTCATCCAGTACTTGCAAATGTTACGCAACTTGGGTCCTCAAAACTGGGTATGGGAAGAAATGAGAGATGTAAACGCTATGCTATTCCGTTTCAAAGAAAAAGAACGTCCACAATCGTTCGTTACTGACATTTCTAGTAGTCTGCATGTAAGATGTAGTCCTATTTATTCTAATTTAGGTTGATTTTCGAAATAATCTGAACTGGCTTACAAATGAATTATTGTATTTTTGAACCAGAACTATCCTTTGGCTGATGTTTTAAGCGCTGGATATATTTTAACTGACTTCAGGGCTGATCTGATTACTGAAATTTTGGATTGTATGATTCCAGAGAAAAGCCGGTGAGCTTAAGATTTTTACTGGATTATTGCAATATTCTTTCAAACAGTTAAATCTATTAATTTGTCTTTAGTGTTACGGTTGCTTCAAAAAGATTCGCTGGTAAAACTTATTTAGTTGAGAAGTGGTATGGGGTGAAATACATCCGAAAGAAGATACATCGTCAGCAAATTGATGTAAGTGATTGTTCGTATTTACTTATAACTGAACTTCTGGTTACACTTTAACCACAATATAATTTTGTTTCGTAGAAATGGAAAAACTGTGGCACTAATGACGAATTACGGATGCCACCAAAGAATGAGTTTATACCCTCAGTTTTCGATCTCAAATCGCGAGATGAACACGGAACACAATCGCAGTTGCAAAGGCTTCCTACTATAACGATGCAGGTGAAGTTTTAATGAATGTGTAGAAATCAACCTTACGCAATGTTTAATTTGTAATTAATACAAATGTTATATCATTTTACCAATATTCTTCATATATTTTTTGTATTAGCAGGACTTGGTTTCATCAGCCAGTACGCAACGCATTCAAGCTGGCATTGTTGTTACTTCTTCTCCATCTCCGCAGCCTGCTGGACAGCCCCAACAGAGTCAGCAAACTTTGGTGAGCTTGACACCAATGCTTAGTGCAAATAATCAGCAACTGGCGACAAAGCTGATACAAAGCTCTCAAGGACTAGCGACGTTGGTCCAGACCGCTCCAAGACAGGGTGCTCCTACGATAACTCAACCAGCAGGAAATAAACTGAGTCCATTGCAGTTGCAATACTTTAGCCAAAGAGGTTTGATACGACAAGCTAGTCCGATGACAACTGTAACCCAACACCAGGTTCAAGCTATAAAGGACCAACTTGTGAATTCGCCTCAACAAATTAAACGGATTCAGGTTGTTGCATCTGCGCCCCCAACTATCGTCAGTACTTCTAATGTAACATCTCAACAATCTACTGTTACGTTACCTGCGATTTCTACAATCCCCACGGCTAGTACTTACTCCACAGTACCGCTTGTCCCTTCCACCAGTACTCCCGTTATAACAATAACTACTGCATCGAAGGTAATTTTGTGATGAGTAACAGTTTTCCATAGCTGTTTTTATACCCAAAATTGCAATTAATCGTCTTGGCATAAATTATACATAATATTATTATTTCAATTTAATGAAGCCTATGAAGGTTTGCTCATAAAACTCTTATCTGTTTCTAGGTGTCGTTGTCTCAACCAACTGTTACAATGGCTATAAGCTCGCCAAACGTCTCGGCTTCAGCGTCTGGAGTTCTCAGCCAACAGTCTCAGCGTCAAGTTCAGGTACAATTATATACTATATACTTGTGCTAGTGCGTTCAAAGATCATAGCTAACATAAACATAGTCCACCTTCATGCTAGGGTGCTTAAGCGTGCTTTGTTGTTTGGGTTATGATTTCTTTTTATTTATTTTGCTTTGTATTTTTAAAAATCAAAGTGGTGAAAGGTTGCATGCTAGCTTTCTTGCTTACATAGGATAATTGGTTTTCGTTGCATGAGAAGGTTCAGGTCTCAGCTTATTGCACGTTACTTACTTTAGTTGCTCCTCGTATCGATTCTTATGTTATTTATAGTGTGATTGACTCTTATCTTGACTAGTTTATTCATTTTCCCCATTGCATGACTGCATAGTTGGAGATTAGTTAGGTATTTTTTAAGTTGTTCTACTGTGGGGATCTCGACTTATTTTCACTTAACTTCGGCATGTTGTTTTATCGTTATTTACGTTAATGCAAACCCGTTCAAATTATTATCGACGAAGTCGCGGATGAATCTCGTAGACAGTAGACGCTTTCACTCCCAGATTCTTTTCTTACCTTGATTAAAAATTCGTAATGTCTACTGTTAATCCATGGTAGTAATTAATGTTGTAGCTACAAATCTCTTTAGATGTTATCACTTTGTAAAAGTTTCGGCCAATATTTTGTAAATAATCTTTACACACATCTTTTTACTTAGTTCGCATTGTAGACGCCATTAACTATTCTTTTCCAAGAGATGTGAAAGACAACTCTTTCCAGTAGCAAGTTCGAAAATAATTTTTCATACCTAGTGGTGGTGGTGGTGACTATGTTGTATGTTGATGATTACCAGCACAGCATTGGATTGTAAATTGTAAAAAGGAAAACTGTATACAACTCCGGTACTGACACAATATATATGTATAACACAGTTGGTAAAGCTGCACACTGTTGGAGGGAAGACTGTTACTCGCCCAGTGACTGATGCCGAAGTTGCAGCATTCCTGAAGCAACATGGAATCTCAGGAGTACCTAATCCTGTTAATGCTCAAGGACAGTTGACAGGAACAGCAACCCAAGTAACAACATTTCCCTCTGTACAGGGTCAGCCTACATTACTAACAGTTGGTTTACAGGTTTGTACAGATCATCATCGAATTACAACTTAATCTTCACAAGAGATTATCATGCAATATAAGGAAAAAATTACTATGGACTATTTAGTGATTTTTTAAACAATAATAGCAGCGAAGCAGACAAAATATATCTGATTTCGTTTGGTGATTGGCTTTTGTTAGACTGGTTGAAAGTATGAGCTTAAGATGTGATTGGATTGTGTGTGATTCATGAATTACAGATACGACGGGTCAGCCCGCACAATAGTAAAGTACGTACACGCAACCGTATGGCAACTATAGATACCTACGCAGCTAAAATGTATTAGGGTGTATACAAAAGGACAAAAATTCCTTCCCCCGTGGGGCGGCCGATTTTATTTGACCCAAAATATATTCCATGATATCCCTTGACCCAATATACATATGTACTAAATTTGGTATAAATCCGTCAACGTATATGGCCAGGAAGAAACGAACTATTTTCTAGCTTGAAGCTAAGCTGAAAATTAGCATAATGATTACCCTTGGCCTAAGGAATCATCATGCTAAATTTAAGATATTGGGTGTCATTCAAAAAAATCCCCTCCCCCGGAGGGTGGTCGATGATAGCTCCCAATTGGGATGGGATGATTAGGCTTTTGACCCAATGTTGTAAAAATCGACCTTACATAGCGTCAGAATCGTCATGTCAGACATGACCAAATCAATAATAATAAAAGAGATTTTAGCTGCGTAATAAACGACAATCGGTAGTGTCGCTGCTGACTTACAGTATTGTGACTGAGCTTGATGATTAATTAAATAGCTTGTAATTGAGCTAAAATCGGTTTGTGAGTGGTTTTTTTGTGAACCATGCGCCTGCTTCGCTGCTGTGAAAATATGTTTTTTAAATGATGAAAATGTGTGTGTTTTAGGAAGAACCTAGGAATAAAATGTCTTTCATGATTACAACTCGAGTAAGTTACAGTTTCATGTATTACGAACCTTCAGTTTCAAATACTAGACTGCTTAAATTATCTATGAAACTATTCAAATTAGACAGTGGCTGAAATAAGAATGCAAAAATTGAAAGATCAACAAATAGCTGAAAAAATACGAAATGCAAGAAGACAAAGACCTACAAATAGTCAAAGAAATATCAATTCAAGAAACAAAAGATCCACAAAAAGCTAAAGAAATAAGAATTCAAAAACTAAAAGATCGACGAATAGCCAAAGAAATGCGAATGCATAAGCTGATAACTCGACAAGTAGCCGACAAAATACAAATGCTAAACCTGCAAGAACTACAAGACAACGACAAACGAATCATTGAACTGGAATACGTGCAGTTAGAAACTGGGCAACCAATTCAAGAACTGACAGATCTAGAAATAGCCAAACAAAAAAGATTCCAAGAAACGAAGGATTTACAAACAATTATCGACATACGAGCGCAAAAACTAAAAGATTTTAAACTATTCGGAGAAATACGCTTTCTAGAAGAAAACATAGAAATGGTCAGAAAAGTACCAATCGAAGAAGCGATGGATTTTATTGCAGCCAAAAATTTACGAACGATAGAATACAAAAAAATGCCAGTAGGTGAAGAAATGCCGGAAGACGAAGACTTGCAAATAGTGGATGAAATTCCAATCCAACTACTGGAAGATGGACAAATACCCAAAGAAATGCCGAGACAAGAACTAATCCTGGGAAGGGACTATAACGAATTAGCTCAGATGTGTGATGATGTTGCTGACGACTTAAACATCGATTGCCCAAAGGAAGCAGTTCTAGAGGCAATCAGAGAAAGCAATGGAAATACGATTATGCAAAATAAATTGATGGAATGTATAGACTATGTGATTTACGCAAGCTCGAATCCAATACAGAAAAAACAAAAACGTATTTGGAGTGCAAATCCAATTCAGAGCAAACCAAAACGTATGTTGAAGCCAAAAAAAAGGAAAACCTGTGTTCAGACCTCTGCTCCAGAACCATATTGTCAATCATCTATCAACGAGGAGACATATATCAGTTTTAAGAAAACTAACAATGGAGGCATGCAGGTTATTTGCACGATTGCATGGAGTGGTGCATTAAAGATTTTTAAAAAAATGTTTCCGTAGTAGCTTTTGTGACAGCTTTGAGATGTTTCCTTGGAGTTGGCTGGCTGATTTATGTGTTTGGTTTTGAAATGATTTTCATTTATTAAAAAAACTCAATTGTAAT
Organism: Sinodicranocentrus sp. ZH6; assembly: GCA_027743935.1. Classification (NCBI taxonomy): domain Eukaryota; kingdom Metazoa; phylum Arthropoda; class Collembola; order Entomobryomorpha; family Entomobryidae; genus Sinodicranocentrus; species Sinodicranocentrus sp. ZH6. The sequence continues at coordinate 14,856 of JAHZNA010001461.1, forward strand.
TTTTAGATTTAGCAAACAGTCTTATCATCGACCTCTGTTCAAAATATTGTACCTTTTGCCACTGGAGAATATCTGCATCATTTTTACTTTTCAAAAAATTCGAGCAAGTTTATCTGAATCTCGAACGTGTTCGAAGTAGTAGTAACAAATCAATACAAAACTATATCAGCTTACACATCATGAAGCCACTTTGGATACATGCCTTACGATCTTTCAGCTTTTAAATACTTTCTACATATTCACGCTTGTTTTATGCACAGAAAAATAAATCCTGTGTCTTACGCTTGAGAAGACTCTTTATCCTCTGGGTATAGGTTATATTTATACAACTTCGAATGAATTGGTACGTTGATTTGATTACTCTACGTAAATATTCTTGAGTTGATTGGTTGTGAATTTCATTT
>JAHZNA010001462.1:0-10632 GCA_027743935.1 Sinodicranocentrus sp. ZH6
CCCAGAAAAGAAATCCATATATGAGCCTTCATAAGCTGTTTAAGTGTAAACAGGCAATCATCTTTATCATGTCGTCATCATGTCATAGTAAAGTATTATTAGTTAGCTTTTGTGATCCTGAGAGGCAGACTCGTTAGTAAACTTTTCACTTCAGCTTCCCTCAGTGAACCACTTGAACACGAGTTGATCACGAGCAACAAAATAAAATTAGGTGAGTTATCCCATCCATATCCCCTCACCTTTCAAGTGAGTTTTACCAAACCAGCAAAAGCAAACTGCATTAGTGCATTCACATATTATCATCAAGCATTTAGAAACTTTTTTGTGTTATTATTACTATTAGCATTATTAGTCATTCGTTATAAAAGGTGAGGCTGACAGGACTGGAAGAATTACAACTTGCAAAAGTGCCCAGTTAGTTAGAGTCTTGTATATCATGATTATAATGATGATGCTCCCAACAGCCATATAGTACCAGTAACACCAATAAAGTCCAAGAAATGTTCTTTATGATACAAGCACGATATGGTTCGTTCACGTAGAAAATATGTCCTTTTTCATTACACCATTCAGTCAGTCAGGATAATAAAAGTAGGCGAGTAAGCTGATGATACGGAGCGAACGGACTGATTCCCATTTTGTTGCTCATTCATGAAGATGATTATGTTGATGAGATGTAAAAGAGCTGAATGGCGCTTGCTAACTTTATGCTATAACAAACAAGTTCATATAGTTCATATGAGTTTCTTGCAACGATTAGATTTCTTCTCCCGGGCTTATTATTGACCAAGCCGTATGAACGATGTAGTGAAATGTAAGTAGCAGAAAAACTAAAAATGAGGTGCACATGGTTTGGGAGATGAGATGGTAGCAAAACTTACCTAAATATATATTATGAGATGGTAGTGTATTACATGCAATATAAAATGTACAATCTCCACACAGCCCATTTTATGGCCGTGCCCTTTGTCATTGTCTTCTGGTAACGTGCACAAAGGCAGCACCAAAAAGTCAGTCTGTTGTACAATACCATAATAATAAAACGTGCTGCTTGTGCTAAGCATGTGCATTATGATGGAGCAATACTTCATGGGACATATTTTGTCCTGGCTTGTCGCTCTCTTACAGTGCTCTCTTACTGTGAAAGCATTTTTTCTGCCCACTCCATTACAGTAACTACCGGGGAATGATTTGTTGCCAGTGAAATAATGAACTGTCGTCGTTGTCATCGTTGGTTTTTGGCCATGCTATCATCAGCCTTTTGCATCGCATCAGAAATCATGGTCATCTGGTGACAATGGCTAACAACGAGCCACCTCTCAACATGCTCTCAGCACCTGCACCAACACGAAAAAAAAGCAAGAGTATAATAATGAAAAAAGCTCATTGTGCTCCACTGGGAGAGGAGTATGTGGCAAACATTAATATAAATGAACGGTATGAAATATTTTGAGGAGTGTAAGCGAGCACTCCCTTAAAGCTAGAAACTTCTGATTCTGATATGACGGTTTTTCAACCATCTCACTGCACCGAACGAATCAGCTACCAACAAAGCATGACTTGAAAGCTGGGGTCAGGACGGGAGAAAAAGTCACGCTAAATTTATTCAACTAGCATAACAATTGGTTGGAGTGAGTATATGAATATTGAAAAGTAACTTCATACTTTTCACATTTATCCTCTATTCACATTTAACAACCTGGATAAATGATGACGCTTTTTACACGACCAACTGCCACCACCATTTGTTGGGAAAGAAAAAAATGTATTGTGCATTAGGGTGATGGAAACTAGGGACGCCTTCACAATTACAAAATGCTTACAACAATCAGAACAATCACTGCAAAGGAAAAATAACATTTTCCATTGCGGGTGGACGTGAAAGGGCCAGTCAATTTTTTTGGGGTTCCAGTGGGTAGTAAAGTACACCATGTGAAAGCACAGTGAACCGTTCAATTGTGCCGTTTTATTCGTCAGCAAATGATCACAGAACAATTGTACGTCATTAGTAGAAGGCTTGTTTGCTGGATATGAAAAGCGTGCGAAGGACACAAAAAGGGTGCCCCTTGCGAGCATCTTTGCAATTGGCAATATTTGGTTGCGTTATACCTACTTAAATTACATAAGCTTCAGCTTAAATATTTAAACATGAAACTGACTCCTCCAATGCACCCATTTTGCAACGCATCAAATGATTTCATGCAATCCAAAGTTATTGAAAAATGCAACTATTGAAAAAAGTATCAGTTTACATTTATTGGGAAAGTAAACCATTCATCTTAGCAGTTGCATTTCCCTGAACAGCAGTAGAATTCTTTTTGTAAAGTTTCATCTGAACTTGGCTTTCAATCAGTTTTAAAAACTAGCTAGAAATGATAGACAAGTCAACTTGACAGTTCTCAACAAGAAAAAAAGCCTGAATAGAGAGCAACAACTCCATCATTGTCAAAAGTGTTGGAATTCAACAATTCCCAACTACGTGTACGTACACTTTGTGAAGTTGTGGCTTTATTCAAATTTGAATAAAAGTTGGAGCTTTTGGAAAATCATGTAAAACGACGAAGAAAATTCATCTTCACAAAAATATTTATTTACTGACTGGCATTTCCTCGCTTAACCTATTACCTTTCCTGAGAGTCGAGAGAATGTTTTATATTTTATTTTGAATATGAGAATAGTTTTCTGAAAGAGTGCGTTTTTCTTGTTGATGAGTTGAATATTAACAAGGTGATCCATTTCACAAGAAGCTTCGTTATTCTCTCACTTGTTGTTGGACTTTTATCCATTTTTCACATTGTTAAGAATTATTCAACCCGTGTCATCGTCATCTTGTTTGAACTTGGTATAAAAGTGCTTGAAATGACCCCCTGTGGTACTGTTTTCAAATGTTGCCTGTAAAGATGTTGGAGAATTCCTGTAGCCATTTTGTAACGTTTGATATGTTGAACTTTAAAAATTAATTTTAATTCTTAAACTCGAAAGCATCAAAGATGATATATTCCCTAAGATTAATTGATATCGTAATCAACTGTATTTCCAGGAAGTTTTTATCCCCCAGAAATATGTTCAATTCGAGTACAAACTTGATACGAGCTTAGTTATTTAAAGTCCCCACAAAGTGTATCAGAATTAAAACTGTCGCAAAGTCTTTCTTCTCCACATTCAACCTCTTGGGTGTATCGTCAATCGTGCGGCAATTAGCATTTCAGAAATTTACAACCCGTTTACATTGTCAATAATCCGCCTACTCGAAAGGAAACGATGACAGCTCATGGCTGTTGTGAAAAGCGGAATAATCAACTACAACTGCGGACAGTTGACTGTTTGATTTACAGTAAAAGAGAACAAGCGAGTCATTCATTGTTGACGCTTTTTCACACTTGATAAACTTCAATCAAGAGAATTTTCAGATTTCCTTCTTGAACACAATGAGATCAACATAAGACCGACATTTGACTTGCTAACATGGGGAATAAATCTTGTACACTTGGGGATGCTTTCAAAAAGCAAGACATTTTCCGTCTTTGAGGCGGTTCAAATGTTTAGGTATTAGCCTTAAATCCAAAGATTTGCGGTATGCAACAACACTCTTATTCCGCATGAGTTTGTTCATTTTTTTGTAAAATACTTTGTTATAAGTTATACTGCGTTATATGCAGATTTACCTGGTATAAATATAAAATATGGATATCCTGGGTTTAAAATGGATTACAATTTACAATCCAAGCCCACATAGATTGGTTATGTATATGGTATCCTTTACATAGTATAACCAAGTGCATATGAAAAATATGTAATTGCAGAGTAGCAAGCATGAAAAGGTCTCTTGGGTGGTAGGCACGATTTTTGTACAAAAGTCCAATTTGGTGGTCGTGGCTTTTGGGTGTCATCAACCGTGTGTATCCTGAATAATGTAGGTGATATGCGCTGTACGGCATGCATTGTTGTTCCTTTTCAATGATGACTGTCGCTGAAGTGGAAGTACCTAAATATTAGATTTCATTGGGACACTGATCTCTTCAACTTACAGCCACTACATACTGTGTGGAGAAACCATGAGCATAAGAACGGGAACCCAAGAAAAAATCGAAAACCTCTACGTCTGTTCTCTGCCTTGCCGCTGAAGCTTTAATACTTCTGCATTTACATAAATGTGAGCATGAGGTTGACAGAAACGAACAAGATAAAAGGGCGAATGTGGATAGGTCTGGGAGAAATGTCACAAAGCCTTGTTCTGTCTGTCAGAAAATCGTGTTCTAGCTGTTTGTTCTTTGTCACCTAAAGCACATGCTATCTTGACAAGTTTTTAGAAAAGACACATGCGCGTAATTCCCTACTAATTTCTAATTTTAAATTATTTATAAGGCTGATGAATGTGAATCTGTCGTAAAAGTGATGATCTCGAAATAAGACTTTGAATATTCTTAACTTTTAAACTACTGTTTAAAGTCGTGCTAAAAGAATCTAAATTCTATATTGATCAATCGATGCCTAATTAATCCTACTACCAATCACACTGCAGAAAATTAAACTACAATATATAACATCCAATTATCAGTAATGTAGGTGTATAGTTTACGGCATGAGTTGAAACTACTCATCAGCACCTAGTATTTAACTGCAACTCTTTGCTTGCTTAAAATGCTCGACACCACCTCCTAACTTAAGAAATATCCGAGAATGAGAAAATAATAATATTCGTATGTCATTGTGTCATTTATTCTTTGTTGGCGATCTTTTCAAGCAGTTTAGGGCAGAAGCACTCCTCTCCTTAACCAGTTTTGCTAGTTGGAAAGAATGTGAGCAAATATTTTTTGAGGGTATAGCAAGACAATAATATGGCGCTATATGATAGTGACGCTATACTTTTCAAGCAGTTTAGAGCAGAAGCACTCCTCTCCTTAACCAGTTTTGCTAGTTGGAAAGAATGTGAGCAAATATTTTTTGAGGGTATAGCAAGACAATAATATGGCGCTATATGATAGTGACGCTATAGTCATTATAAGTTTTACAAGTATGCACTATTTTTTACCTTTATAACTGCTGACTTTTACTAAGGAATTTTTTTCAAAGGAATTCGGTGAAAACCTTTCAATGATAATTGCCTAAGGTGTGTGCTGAGTTGCTGCTTGTGCCAATTACGAAGAATCCAGCTGATAGCCGACAGCTACACTTCTAAAAAATCATCTACCTCAAAGGAAGGACATGTTTTATGCTGTTCAAAAATTAAACCTGGCTTGAGAAACTTCTGCCATGTTCATGTAAAGGTTTGAATGATTTGGTTCGATAAAGGTAACACATTGAAGGCTGTACTAACTGCTGTGGTTAAAATCACGGCAGATGCTACATCTTAAAAATATCAAAGTCAAAGGGCAAGGACAACGAGAAAGAGGACGTTGTCAATTTATTCTAAAGTTTACATACATGTGTTTTGAAAAGTTTGGTTCATAGCGTTCATATCCTTTGGTAGCATGTTTTAAGAAATCTTTCAAAACATTCCATAACTAAAAACCGGCACAAATTTGGCTAGCTCGTATAATATGTGAACACTTTTTATTTATTGTTGTACACTCGACAACAGGGTCTAAAAGAAGCAGAAGCAGTATCATCCTCAACACCACAGGGTGACTCGTAAATTTTGATGACCAAAAGGAGACAAGTGACGACATTAGCTTCCCACATGCTTCCCTCTGTGTATCATATTCTCAGACTATTCTCAGAGCTGGTTCGTTTCAACGTAAAATATTTTTTCTCATTATTATTATCGTAATCTACAATACAATATACAAAAAACGCGATGAGATGATACTATGCATTCAGCAACTGACTGAACCCCCTCATTGTTGTGTTTATGGCTTTCTGTATGAATTATTATTATTGTCATCTTGTGGAAAAATCCTGTTGGGAGGAATCGTTTTCTTTCGAGTTTTCTTAACCTGCTACTTTCGAGTGGATTTGTTTACTACTTACATTTAAAAGGACTTTGTTCGCTTTTGCAATTCCTAATTCATTTGACTAAATTCAGTCCTCATGATCAACTACTATGGTCATAGATTTGTGGATTTGATATATGTGCGCTGGTTTAAAACTTAAAACGGTGCTAACTGTCACTCCCTTCTTGTAGGAAAAGTAGGGATTACTAATTGACGCATGCAATCGTAATAAAAAGTGTGCAACTGTAAAAAGCTAATTTTGGTAAGTTAACCTGCTCATTCAGGCAGAAATCGTTCACATTTTCAACAAAAAACGACGGATGAAAATCCAGTTGTGATATATTTTTAGTTAGTCAATGTTTCCAAATTAAGCCCATGGAAAGGACGCTGTGTGCGGCAATGTTATCTCCGTTGAAAATGCTAAAGTTTTGTGGCACTACCACAGAAATAAAATCAAAATCTGAGCTAGGGAGAGGAAAAATAAGAGTGTAATGATAATAACAAGTTCATATCATGTTATGCTTCATGATGTAAATGGAATTAGCGCAATAAATAAACGTGGGATTTTCTGAGTGTGACAAATTGGCAAATAGAAAAGCGAGGGGGGAAGTTACTTAGCATGCCCATGCCTTGTGAGCAAACGTTTGCCCGTTAATCTTATTCCAACTAGGAAGCAGCAGGCGGATGGATGACAGGATCTTGTTCACTTCATTATTCTTTTGTATTCTTAATCATCCAGTTTAGGTCCCCCTCATTTCCTCAAAATGGGTCTCCCTGGAGTTCATCACGACGACGTCGACTTATTCTCGCTATCTCAACTCCGTATAAGTTTCGTTCTGAAGCTGAAGAAAGAAAAGGGTTATGTAATAATGTGCGCAGGGTGTAAAGAAGTTGGGATGGCTTCACGGGTAGCGATTTACTTTCCCCTTTTTCCATTCATGCTTTTGCACTTGCACTAAAGTAAATTTGTACTATTCCAAATATTCTATGATGACATTTCCCGGATCCTCGTTGTGAATGAATGTAGACGCCCGTTTACGAAGTAATGATACAGCTGGGTTGACATTGAATCATGAAATGAATCCGAAAATAAATTGGCACATTTACATTTTCACGTGTTGTACAAGAAAGGGCACTCCAACTTTGGGGAATTGAGAGCTAAGTATACATATATATATATTTCTGGTAAAACTTTCCATTCGTTTCATTATACGGAGAGGAAAGTAGAAAGTAAGTTTTTTTTAGGATAGATCAGAATTATGCATGCACCAGAACAAGAAGTTTGTTACCTTCAAAAAAGTCGTTAAACTTTGGGTTGAAGTGGTGATGATGATAACGATGACACTGTAGGATTCTTTTCACAGGAAATGACTCCGTTTTGAGCACTTTCCTTTGAGCAGGGTACCTTGGGCATGGGAGAACATGCAAAGTGGAAGTTGTAACATGCTAATATGTCAGTTCCAAGTCGTTACCTCCTAATTCATTTGAGCAATGAACCGTAACTTAATTACATGGGAAAAACACAAAGCACATCAACGCAAGCTTGACGTTAGGGTGAGGCTTATGTATATAGGTATAAGTTGTAGACATGCATAATTTTGGCATAAAAAGCGATCTAAGTTCTAACATCCAAACGTTCTTAAGATATTATAAGATTCTTTCGGATTGAGACTAGACCTTAAACCTTACACATTTAACTGTTAAGAGTATGCAAATGCAATACATATTATCCAGAATCTTTTTTATACCTCTCGATCGATGTTTACTCAAGTTACTAACAAACGTGGTTAAGTAATTTTCGCATCTGAATTGTGCATAAGTTATCATATTATATTGGATTATAAGTTAAATATCTGCCAGGCGGTATGCGATAAAAAGGGAGTGTTTACAGGTTACTCGCAATTTCAAATGTTATTTTGTGCGGACTGGCTACATGCTACATCTGCAATACGAAGAACTACTTCTTTGTTTCCATTCCATATTTTAAGTTTGCCAATAGGTATAAAAAGGGTTGGTCATTTTCTCTGACCCTTTCTTTATTACAATAACATTTCTAGTAAAAATACTTTTTATTCACATTAGTGTTTTCCAAAGGGAATACTTTGTTTTCCATCAGTAGATCTATCACATTATTTGACATTTTTAACCCCAACAAATTTAATGTTAAGGGTTAACAGAAAAGGGAGACAAGCGTTACAAATTTCACGTGGAGCGGTACAACCATGAACTTGATTCTCAAGGGATATATTATTTGTACAATATATCGTGTATCATGCGTGAGACTCGTTTTTATATGTTCCTGCTGGTGTATACTTCTAAAATAAAATTTACTAAAATTAACATAAACACTGACATCCTCTGTCTGGATTCACAGTTTGACCCTTATATTGTAGAAAGGGGTAAATTAGGGGTAATTTTTTCAATATTATTCTTTTTACATTTGTGTACTATTTCAATTATTTTTAATTTTGGCCAGCTATAAAACCTTTCATGGTCTGTTACAGAATAAATAGTTATAGTTATAAAAAAATTAAAGATATCTAAAGCCAAAATATGTGGCTAGAAATCTTTCTTAGCATTAGCATGCTGGGACTGTAAGGTTATCACAGGGGAAAAAATACAAACGCCGCCTTTATGAAATTAAGGGAGACAAGTAGTCTGGCAGACAACTAGACAGTTTGACCTGCTGTATGACAGGTTTCAAGATTGAAATCGCATCACGTGTATACCTGTGTTCCCCAGCAAGATAAGGATTCAAGATCTAACTACAAGTAAGCACAAGGTACAATAGGGTAATTTCTTATACTCAACTTTATGATCATCTAAGGCAATGCTACATTCCCCTTAATTTTGAAGTGTGTATTTTCAACTTTTCGAGGAAAACCTCCTAAGACCCTTAAATTCTTTACGTCACGAAGCAATTATACGTATGCTGTATATAGAGCTTAAAATTACTGCGAAAAGTGTTTTTATTCATGCCAAAACTGTGAAAATGTAATCTAAAGTATAGAATACAATGTAAGTCACTTTGCCATTATATTCTTCATTCCATGCATATTTTGGTACTTTACTGTGGTAGCAAATCAATAGCACATTCATTTGATGCATAATGACATGTGAAGCATTCCAGTCAAGCTCCATACATAATAGGCACAACATTCACTCTGTTTCGACCACATGCCAAGTTTAACCTAGGAGCCACAAATATCCTGATGGAATGATCTTTGGCATGCGATGTGTGGAATTGACAATGACAGGCACGGGAGGATGTGATCGCCCACAGATTTGTAAATATTGATCCCGACGGGGTCCACATTGCAATGCATGTTGTTGTGCTAGACTTGTCTTGTTCGCCACACATTCCATTGAAACATGGCTCGATAAAACATAATAAGTTTTTGATATGAAAGATTCTCCATTCCACATAATGTATTTATATTGAAATAAAACGATCTCGGCAGCAGTGGAGAGAGATTTGTTTAAATTGAAAGGGAGACAGAGCTTCAGACGCAGAGTGCGCAGTGGCATTTCACTTGACTTGTTCGAAGCAAATTCTTCTGTCATGTTGTTCGTTATTGACTTTGGCATCCTGCTTCTGCCTCAGTGTCTACTGTTTCTATGATTGTGGGCTCGAGTGCATTTAATGCCTTCTTAAGATTCCAATGGGATGCTCCTTGCTAAAGAGAGAAAATACTTAATGCAGCAGTGCATGCGTGTGATCATCGAGACAAGTGGTTTGTTGTGTTGTGGGTACGTGTATAGCAGCATGCACCAATATGTAGTGATTAAGACTTGTCTTGTAACATGTGTCCAACCTGCTGTTAGCTATGTAATCAATAATAAAATTGTCTGATCTGTGGAGTTGCTGCTCGGTGTAAGTTTTATTTCGATATTGATATTGATGAATGCACAATACGAAGGAATGTGATAAGATCACAAGCATTGTACTTTGTACTTTGGGAAACCATCTTATGTTAGGTATGTGAATGTGGATGCAAAATAAATTTTATTTTACAAAATTGCAATTATCATTGTCAACTGCTATCTTCAAAATAAAAGTCTCATAATTTCAATTTCCTTAAGTGGATCTCATTCTGAAAATCGTTATTTCACGAAAATGTACACTTTTTACTTACTAACAATGTGATATGCAGGCACAGGGCACAATGTGCTTCTTTCAATGGGAAAAATAGTAGCATTGTCGATGTAAGCTATAAACATAAAGGACGAGTGCAACTACTAAAGTTGGACACTAATCCATCATTCAGATTGATATTCAATTTCACGTGGAATGACACTGAATGAGAAAATCTCAAGCGGAGCAAGGATCAGGACAGGACAATATCAAATACAATCTATCATAAACAGTATTTAGGTATACACATACACGCATGAGTACAATGATAGCGAAATTCCCTACCTATATGTATGAATGTATCTATGCTATAGATAAAGCTTGCTCTAACCATAATGGTGTGGTCTTGATCTTACGAGATGATCTCAAACATTTGAAGAGAGTTTGATTGGTACAACAATATGCATATATATGATTTGGGTATGAACACCCTTTCAGTGTAAGTGCTTTTTAATATCAGTAATCAGCACAACAGCAGCAGATGTCGTTTTTATGCTTCTATATTTCAACTTCGGTGGTCCACTGACTGGTGAAGTAAAAGCAAAAAATTTCTTTCATTGTTTG
>JAHZNA010001463.1:0-19464 GCA_027743935.1 Sinodicranocentrus sp. ZH6
AACAGCCAAAAACGTTCTACTTTAATGGAATTGTAAAGGAAACGAGTATTTCAAGCCTATTTTTCGTACTAGATAGTTTAGGACGATTCGCCACTTCATTATATTCAAAGCTTTCCAAATAATACGCTCACATATAGATGAAACTGTCCCCTAGATTAGAAGCCAACTATAGTCACTTACCATCAGAGTCGTTGGACCTATCCGGTCAAAGGGGGACTTGAAAGATATTTGCCTGAAAATCTGTACTCAGGTCTACTTTAATATGAGGAAAAATAATCCGATGGAAACTTTTCCACTTTCCACCCTCATAGCCCGGAAATCGCCCTCGCGGGAATTTGTTTTTGAATTTCAAAGTGATTGGAATTTAATGAAATTTTGTATTTATGCTCATTTTAGCATGAAAAAGACGAATCAGAATCAAAATGTCGATTTTCCATGCCTAAATACCCGAAAATACCAAAAAACTGCAAGAATTTTAACTCGCTAAACTGCATGTAAATAATAGTCGAGATTCTTGCCGTTTTTTGCTATTTGTCATTGACAGCTCACAAAGCAGTTTCATATTCAACCAACAAGTTAAATAAAATAAATAAGGTTTGAGCTTAAATAACAACTTCTATTTCAAGTTATTCTTTTGTGAACAAGTCGCTATTCTAAAGCATCCATATTTTATACGAGTCTACGATTATAGTATGCTTTCACCCATTTATATCGACGCCTTAAAACTCATGAATTGAGCATAGTTATCGATGTAAGCACTCAAATGACTCAAACTTTAACCTTCAATAGGCATGTGTCGCAAAGTCGTAAAAGCAGGGTAACGTTATATAGCTATTCCCAACAACAGTTTCCGGCATTTCTTTTCTTGACTACAAACCACGTTTCTGCCATGTCAAGTAGAGGGACAAATAAAAAATACGATAAAATGACAACTCTATTCTCACCGGAAGTTGGGTCGGATAAGCAGAAACAGCCGCATTTTAGCGCAAAATTCATATTTTTTGCATGGCCTTTTTTATTTTCGAATATAAAAATGGCATACTTGTAATGCTAGGCTTTTTTGTAACGATTTCATTCTTCATTCTTCACCACGTAGCCCACTTTTTTGAATGACAAGTTTGTGTATTATATCCGACATTTTTGGCTATTTAGAGGGAAACAATTTATTCAAACACCCTCTACATTATTCAAGAGTACATTATAAACAACAAATTTGTAATTGTGAGGATTGTAAGGTGTATTGTTAAAATTAAGTAAGTAGATATGAATAATTTATGTGACTGATTTTTATTCCTGTTTTATTACGGCTTCCAACATCCAACATTTTAAAATTAATATGGATGCTAATAATACCATGCATAAATGCAAAAAATATTATTTTTATAGGTGCAAGGGTAATTTGTTTTTATTTTGGGGTATTGAATTATTGGAGTAACATTTTATAGGAAAGCAATATTAATATTGGAGAATGCATGTTTAACCGACTTACCTTTTATGACGTTTCTTTCGTTTGTTTCGACTTGGCATGGACCTGGCCAAGGAAATTAATAATAATCGATCGCTGTCACCGACACAAAATAATCACAATCTGGAGATCTGGAGAGTTGTTTTTTGTATACGAGGGCAGAACCAGAGATCAAATAACCTTCAACGTATTCTTACATTCGTTTCGTTCAAATATGCACGACACGACTCCCAAGAAAAATCCATGTGGGCCGGGAGTTTGTTGAAGCATAGAAATGTCAGATACAAACGTGCATTCACATAGTTTTTCTTACGAAGTTAGTTAAATGAAAAACAATACATACGTAGATTATTATGTCTTGGGCAGTAAAATATCAGTTTTTATTCAAATTTATACGTAGATCTCCACATTAGTATATTTTTAAGTTACACAATAACTGCTGCACAATTATTTTTACACTGTTTTTCGACCATGCGGTTGCAAAAAGTTGGTGCATAGTGAGTTGTAATTGTAAGTAACTGTTGAACATGAACGTGTAAGCATGCAGCGCATGAATATTTGCAAACGACAGCTGTTTATTTATTAAAGTCACATCAGCATACCTAGTTCCAAATATTTTTCCAGTATTTAAATGAACAGCATTGCTTTCACAGGATGCTTCAGACTGTAAAAGTGAAACCTCTAGCAAAACCGGAATGTGAAGCGTGGTTGGAATCTTTTTCACAATGAGTTACTTCAGTAATTTTTGTTTTATAAACAGTGTTTCATTTACATCCTAGCGTCCTGACGTAGCAAAACAATGTTATACTTGTAGAAAATGGAAAGATTATCCGCAAACCGGATTATAGAATTGTTTGATGCTGTCACATCAGAAAACCCGAAACGTTTACAGCAAGAAATTCCCTCACACTCAAAACAACGTCCTTCCTATTTATTAAAATTTCCTATTTTGGAAGCAAAATGTCTTCCTTTCGAAATTAAAGAGTCATTATACGCCAACAACTCCATTTCCGCCTGTCCTAACTATAAGCATTTTTCTTGTTTCAAGAGAAACTACGGAATCAGACCCGGTTAAACTTTTATACAATTTTCTCCATTCCTCTAACACGTATCCGTGCCGGAGAGAAAGTGCTCAACGCAAGATTTGTCATCACCGTTCAACTGAACAAGTATATACACACGCTTCCAAATAATTCAATGAGTGAAATCCTTTGAAAGACGTGTGCTTTGGGAGAAAGGCAGAGTGAAACTGAGTGAGAGGATTGAAAAGTTTGGAGGAATGACTAAAGCAAAGACCTGAGCTGGCAAGGGAAAGAAGATATCGTGCATAATGTAACACACGAGAACTTTTTCTGTAGGTATTATATTGCTGGCTAGCTACACAGCAAGCGAGAAACCCCGGAAGAAAGCTCATACTTTTCCAAACTGTATTCGGATTTCCCCAGCTATGCATTGTCTCTTGTCGAGTTGGCTGGCACGTCTTGCAAAGGTTGTTGCTAGCTAGCTAAGTAAGCTATAGACGAGTGGTAATACATTTTGACGAAGTAAGAAAAAGCGGCTTTAGATATACTACTGTGTTACCAAGGCTTGTGAATGTGGTGGGTCGCTCACTCGTTCGCTACAGAACAGAAGCGGCAGAAGTAGTGGCAGTGCCAAGAGCGATGAAAGAGTTTTCTAGGGAACCACCAAACCAATACCGTAGGCTTACGTAAGGAAAGAAAGACGGCACCACTCTTTTACTTGTGGCACCACTAAAAACCGTCTGTAGTCTGTGCTCGGAGAAAATATGAAGGTACCTTTATCAGAGTATAGATACATTTTCGGAGAAAAGCATGCTCAGAACAAATGGATAGAGTTTGGCCAAGTGGAAGCAGCTTTACTTGCGCTTACTACATTTGGATATACTCTTTAACTGAGAGGAGAAGAGAAACAAGAAAGGTAAAATATCTAACGAAAAAGTCCATCTCTTGTTTTTCTTTTTGGTGAAGAAGAACATCCACAATGTAGTATTTAGCAAGAGATGAGACATGTGAAATAATGTTAACCTAAACGAAACCAAACAATGTGAACCAGTAAGCTAAATTACAAGAGGGTAGAAAAATGAACTTGATGTCAACTAGAAAGTGAAAGCAAAGCTGCTACGGATGTATAAAAGCGATATTTCCGTTTTCGATATGTGTCCGTGTCGTCCCAGGTTTTTTGCTATCCGGACATGTCTAATTAGCGAGAAAGAATGGAATGGAAATATTGATCATTGTGGTGTGTCGGAATGAGTGGTCATAAAATTTGATGTTAATTAAGATTCGGAATCCAAAGGTTTTCTAAATGATAATGTAAACTTGACTTCCAAGAAGACACTTAAGATTTCAAAACGAAAATCTTTTTAATGCTTGGAAACGTATGTTGCATTTCAAATTGTGTTAGAAAACTGTCGTTTAACGAAGCATACTGATTGATCAACCAATGAATAGGAGGAAGGAACTTGTCAAAACTGAATTAGCAACGGCAGCAATTCAAGCAATACACTTTATCCTGTCGCAAAATTTCCTTCCCAGCAATAAATGAATGAAAGGGGAGTGTTACAAAATCCTTTTGTACACATTTCGAAACACCTCACCTATTCCAACACGGCTCATATACTTTCACACAATACAACTCTATTCTTGTCATACGTATACTTTCAATGAGCCAGTTTCCGTTTCCACCTATTAACTCTATCATCATAATGTACACATGCATTCCGGTATGGATGGTAACACTATAGTAGCACTTTCACCCGCCTTGTGTTTGGATTCTTCTCTAAAAGAAGGAATCAGCAGACCTTGCGACGTCTGCTATGCCTTTCTCTATTGCCTAGCTTGACTCATGCTCAGCCTGACACTGACACACACAAACAGCCCGAGAAGAAATTTCTCCTTGCTCCGCATCTCTTCTTTTCTCTGGACTTTTACAGATGAGCGGATGGATGTGCATGCATATCCGGTAGTCGTACATAACGTGACGATGATAAGGATTCTCATTTTCTTTTCTTCTATTCTCCTCTTCGACCGTAAGCTTGCACACTTTATATTATATATTAAGCTCAAATGCCGGATGGAAATATATCTCCAGTAAGGCTTGATCAGCGAGGCAGACTATCCACTAAAAACGAAGGGGAGTGAGTAAAGAACAGATGATATAACGCAACAACGTTAAAAACGGATGGACAAGAAGATGAGCTTGTTACTTTCCTTCCAAGATAGGCTGCTACCGTGCAAAGGAGAAACTTTTCTTTCTGCGTTTAAACAAATGCTTTGCGACCACCCTCAACCTTCGGTGTACAGCAAACGTAATGTATATTTAAGTGAGGTGATGTGATGCGAGCTCTAGAGAAATTCTATACGTATTCCCATATTCCCAAGCAGCCATACAAAGTTTCACTAATGCTTCTCAAGGAGATAATGATAGAAAAAGGCTTGTCCTTGCACGCTTTTAAATTTCTCTAGTTTTTTTCAACTTTTCGTCCATCCGCTGTATTTCCATACATGCATAAAAGGTACTATCAAGGATGAACATCACAAGGCATTTTTCCTGGTGTAAGACTGACGAAGACACATGTAGATTTAAAATGAAAGCAAGTTGAGATAAGGATAGTTTTGTTATGTGAGCTTAATGTGGTAAGGAGGTGATGGACGGCATTTAGAATTCTTGAGGAAGGCAACGAAAGCGTGAAAAGAGAAACTGCAGAAGCCATGAAGAATAAATTTACGCATTCTTACTGCGAGTAGGAATGTGGCAAGTACAATTATTTTTTTAAGTGCTCAGCTTGGCATGCCAGGTGGGAAAAATAGGGAAATGGCATAAAAGTAAGCTATCTTCTGACATTACATATTTAATTGTTTCCAACTGAAAAATCAAGATAGACAAATGAAATAGCAGAATTTTTCTTTATTACAGTTGGTACGAACTGCCTGCACCAAGCAATACAAAGCTACTTGCAAGTTCTGATGCACACGGGTTGAATAGGTAGCAAAATTTACTTTCTCTCGTTGCGCATTCATTTATACATATTACTGCAGTTTTCATGTGGCTGCGTTTCTACGACCGATTAAAATAACTTCATTTTACTGTCTTCACAGACCTTCAGCAAACAAAGTAGATTTTTTGCAGATGCTTTCTTTCTGCTTAACAATCAAAGAAACCTTCTTCTTTTGTGGGTTTCGCTAAGTAATGCATTCATAACACTTCCCTACTTCGGAAAGAAAGTAGGCAATCGCTTGAGTAAAATGTGCTATATTTTCCTTAAGTGAACGGCACCAGTGAAATATTTTATATTTTAGATGCATGTTTTCTCTGAGTTGAGTCTTGAGTCGAGAATTTAGGTGGCAGGCATGTCTGGAAAAAGTTTGGAGTTTTTGGCACTCATCATCATCACAAGCAGAAATGGTAAAAGTATGCTTGCAAAACTTAAGGAAAAAGCAGTAAAAAGATTTTCTTGTTTTTTATAATACCTCGTATACTGCACCACACAACTTCCACTGCTAATTCCAATGGTACTGATGACAAAAATGTGAAGACGACAAAGAAGAATGGGTACTAGGTTGTTACTTATCGAAGATTCTGGGGAGTCTTTTATATTCTATGCGTTTCATCCAGCTTTTATGGCTTGGCACGGGATACTCTTTTCTATCGTCTCATTATTACCCGTTTAAGTTACAAAGAAACTGTATGTGTGGCCATTATTAGTTCTGCAGATATTACCTACACACACGCCGCACACGCTTTTAATTCCTGACCAGTTGGTGCAGTGCATGGGGGAGAAATTTATGGGAGACTTAGAACGTACAGCATTCTCAAATGAAATGAAATGAAATAATAGTCATTTTACGGTCAAATTATTATTTTCAGGAGCAGTGGATCAGAAACTCGGAAGCTTATATCAGTTTTTTAGCTCTAATTTTTTTTCCTCTAAAAGTTATATTACGTGCGTGCCGTATCATGTTTATAGTTTCCGTACGACGTTATGTAAGGCAATATCGTTGACAGTCTTTCATAATTTATCGTGATCATCATGACCCCCCGTTTTCGATAAAACACATAATGTATCAAAGCTGCCAGTGCTTGGGAAAAGGATCATATGTACTCAATATATTGCGCACAATTTGAGGTGGCTTGTTTGACTGACATAACACTACGACACTACTGCCCCTGTTAGTTTTCTCTAATCATCGAAGCAAGGAAGTTGAGCTGCGATCTGTGTATGTAGCTTATCAGTCAAAGATAAACAAAAGTTGGTTTAGTCTTTATTAAAAGTAACAGGTGCCGGATATAACTTTCTAAGAACTGTCTGTGCATAGAAGGGTCGTACAAGCCTGCAGACAGTGTTGTACATATATGATGATTCATCCATTGAAGTCGTCTCGGATACTCAAATTGTAAATATTTAATACACCAAATATATCACCAAATAAAAAATCTGAACTGCACATGCTTATAGGGAGGGCTACTTCATTTGTAGTGATTGTTTGATCGATCAATTCAAATGTCAAATACACGACGTAGAAAGCTTTAATGCATTTCATAGTGTTAGCACTGGGATTACCGTCCAGCTAGTTATTGACTTGCCAATATTCCAGTCTCTGCTCATGTTCCTTCAAATATTACAAAGTTTAGTGAGTACAATCAGCACAATATACACCTGTATATATCTGTAGCATAAAGTTGTTCAGTCAGTTTCGTTATAATACCGGAAGTTCACTTTAGTAAATCCTAATCGTAAAAATGATGCCAACACTCATCAAAGATTTTCAATGGAGTGAGAGTGGCGAATGGGTGTTTATAGTTTTAGAGATCAAAGGAGTCAAAGCCGGAAGTTCAGATGTTATTTCATCTCCAAATTATCTTAAGGTAATTTGATTTTTTTCTCTCTCGACAAACCACTAACAAAATTCCTTTGAGGTTTAGTCCATTACAAAATTTTGAGTTTATTCTCAACTCTGTATTGTATCTTCAAACTTGTATGTCGTTAGGTTCATTGCCCTCCTTACATATTTGAAGCGTTTCTATTGTACGAAGTAGATGATACCCAGGGTGAGTGTACAATCGACGAGAATTGTGGGAAAGTATCATTTCGTTTAAAAAAAACTGTCCCTGGACTACACTGGGAACAATTGGAGAACAAAGAGTTGACAAAAGATGAAAAGAGTGTGAAACGTGCTGAAGCAATTCAAATCACACATCAAAGACATGACGAGGAAAAGACCGAGAGACAAAGTATAGTGCTTAAAATACCTCCATTATTTAATCTTTATGTATAATTTATACTGTTCCACTTGAATTCTCATCAATTCGGTTGGAACTTTATCACATTAACTCATTTCATTTGCAGAACGACGGTTTGATCGAAAGCAAGCTACAGTTCACGACCAAATTCGTCTGGACTCTGAAGCCAAAGAGAGAATATCGAAAATCAAAAGCTTCGAAAGTGAAAAGGCACTCAATGAATTAAACGAGTGGGCGTCTTCAACCATTCCCCCAGTAAGTAATGCTTATTAAACAACGGATTGTGTTCGCTGCCATATGCGTATTGTTTGAACGGCTGTGTGTCTGTGTCGGGCGACACAACTTTGAGACGGGTATGAAAAATTTCTGCTTTAAGGTATCGGTATCGATTCATGGATCGAAACTATTCAATTTCAAAGAGGTCACTTCTTCCAAGTCAAATGCTTCAATTTCGTTTTAATGCTTCAATTGGCTAATGTTAGTGTTTTGAAATGTAAAATATTTCCAGGTCAATCGAACAGTGTTTCGGTCATGTATATACATCAGTTTATATTGGTCACTTGTGTAGTAAAATATTTTGATCTTAAATGCGAAATATTCCTATTCTCCAAAAACTGATCGCTGTGCAATTGCTAATCCGATCAACCGCTACTTCCCTGAACAGAAAACATTTTAAAACTGCATTTTCTCGTTTACGACGCTCAATGAACGGCTATTCCTCTACATATTGTTCATACAATAGTAAAAAATGACAATTTCATCTGTTTTTGAAAGGCTTCTCAGGCAGCACGCACATCGAATTCCAACACAAGCCGCAACTATGAACTTTCTCCTAAAGAAGTTGACCATAATTCAAGGTCCATTATTTCCGCCACTGCACAACAACAGTCAGCTGCAGATGACAGTACAGGGCGACGGTTCACTGAATGCAACACAACAGATCAGGAGTTCACCCTTTCCTCAAAAGGAACATTCCAAAAGGATGCAGCTCAGTTAGAACACGACAACGGCAGCAGAAATGATTCGGTTGAAAAGGAGTTGTGGAGACAATGCAATGATAGAATTTGGACGGAAAAAGAAGTAAACGAACTACAGGGGAATGTAGAAGGAAGTCAACAACATCATCAAGGCGGTGGGGGAGATGGTCATCATCATCAACCTCATTACATTGACCATGAAAATCATCGCTCAAACCTTTGTTCATCTCAAATTCGAGGAGAAGAGCGAGCAAACACTACCTCATCTTCAAGAAAAGTTATTCTACCACAGGAAAAGGAAGGATTCAACTCCGAAGGGAATCCTGTTTCTTCTTTATCAGCTGCAAGAATGTCATCATCAATGGAGCGAAAAGAGGAAAGTGAAAGTGAGGGAAATATTTGTTCAATAGGACTGCGTCCACAAGTGGCGGTACGTAACGAGCGAGGGTCTGATTTCAGGCAACTTGAATGCCATCCTGTTCATAGTTCCATACACAATGTTCATATAACAGGATAACGGTCAGTTCTATAGATAGCTTTCGTTACGAGGCTAAATATTACGATACGATATCTGATCCGAGTCTGTTAACGGTACAATGACCACTGTTGATTATACATTTTATATACGCCTCAAATGGCCATTAGTAGCCTTCTAGTGTTCTGCTCCTTTTCACAATACCAAACTAAAATGATACTTGACATTCATATAAACTCCAGCAAGCAGTGCAATAATACTTCGAAGCAATAGTCGTTGCGATAAAAGAGTTGAAATGATAACTTTTTATGTCTTCTTTTTCAAGATGATATCCTTTTTGAAATCTACTACGAAGTTGCATCACGTTAAGTTTTTGTTCATGTTTTTCAAGTTACTATATCAAGAGTAATGTAAATAAATGGCGTTTTGAAATTTCCCTTTAGGATCAAGAGCCCACTCGTGCGAGCAATCATCATTATGATAATTCCAGGAGCTGTGATGAAACGAGAAAGAGTGGCAATAATAATGATATGACTCTTTCCTCTCAAGGAGCGATGAATTTAGCTAAAAATGAGAGGGAGGCTGTGGGCATCCGGCCGACGGTTTGCATTTCGGTAAATTTTACCCAACGTCAGTTCACTACTCCTTCAAGAGAGTCAACGCAAGTGGAAGAACAAGAGGTAAGTGGGAAGATCAAATTTTATTTTACCCTTTTTCCAGACATTATCATCCTTGAAATACCAACCTCGTATATTTATCCTCGTAAGAACATTAAAAGTTGCAAACGTTAGTGTATTAAAAGGATTAGTATATAATAGTTTCTTAGGATTGGAAGAACTTTCTAGGACAAAAGTATATAGGATAGAAAAATGTGCGTTTATCTTTATAAAGGGAAAGGGATTTCCTTTTTTGCGAAAAAACGTAAAATCTATCACCGACAAAAAACACGCTTGGTAGCTGGCAAAACATAATGTTTCCAGAAACGAAAGGGTGTTCCCGCACACAGAAAGAAAAATGGTTTTCACGTTAGCTCTTTTATGCAAAGAGACGAGTGAAGAAAGAAGTAGGAGGTTCTCAACACATTTCGACAAAGAGAAATAGGATAAATTTCCTTGAAAGCGTCTACATCAGCATCGCGAAAGCATTGGATATGGGTACAGTTAACAGTACATATTGTGCATGCTAGGGGCAATAAGCACATCATGAAAGACAAGATAATATATATGTAGTATCCGAGAAAGTGTAAAAAAGGAGTTGAAACTGAAGGATGTGCAGTATAGAAAAGAAAAGGAGAAAGTAGGAAGGAAAAAGAAAGCACGAGCTAAACTTTACGTTTTACACTTTCTCCATTCTTTCTTCCGATGTCAGGGTTGACATGAGGCATATTACGTGTATGACCGCCTTGATATAATATGTGAATAATAATCATATGTTATCAGTAGCGAGAATAATATAGCGAGTGAGAAAAGGGAAACCTTTATGCTCGTCTTCCTCACAATCCTCACCAACTGCCGCTACAAGGGCACTTGTAGTGTAGTAAACATACGGTAATATGCCGCCGGAGAGTTATTATTTCTCATTGGTAAATGGTGTATCCATTATTCTTGCTAGACTGGCTTATCCTTTTTTCTTGATAAAAAAAGCTTTTTCACCTTTCTTTTCCTTCTGCTTCACTGGTTGTATTTTTGTGTCATCCTTTTCACATTTTGTGTTCTCAATCCTGTAAATGGAACAAAACATGTGTGCTCTATGTCGGCTGTTCGAACTGTGTCATGCAGTTTTTCCGCTTTCACTCATCCCAGCGCAGGAATGTTCATCCATTTCATAGGGGACGTTATCGTCAAGATATTTGCAAAGAGGATCATATAATAATCATTCACAAGATAGACAGCTTGTTTATCAGTGATTTCAAGTTAGCTGAGATTGGTATTTTTTTGAAAATGTTTTAAGTTTGAAATGGCTTTGAGTTTGCTACTAGGATTTATAGGAATCGATTTGATAAAGTTGAAAAATAAAGTGAAAATGAACTTTGCTCCTGTGCCAGCTCAAACTGCGCTTAAGCCTTAATACTATTCGAACTTGACTTAAACTACTAAAATAGGGTTAACTAAACACCCTGGATTTATGTGAAAATCTGGTTTTCTTGCCTTCTAGACTATCAAAAATTAATCAATTGAAAAATTTCCAGTTCTTAGTTTTTCCAATTCCAACCAATTACGTAAACTTTGAAGCAGGCCAATAAAACCAAAATCATTGTATCAATTCTTTCCAAAGTATTAATAGCGAGTAACTGTAATTCATGCTTCTCTAGCTACGCAGCTCCTCTCCCCGAAAATATATAGGAATCACTAGAGCCGCAATAATGATAATACGCCATGAAAGTAAAAAATAGTTTGGGATCAAAAAAGAAAATCCCTTAAAAATGAGAATAGCTTAAAGAGAAAGTGACTGGGAGGAAAAGGATTGTCTCTACTGGCTTCTCCCCTTGAAGGAAAATGACGTGAAAAGTTTGAAGTGAAACAGAAACCATAATATAGGATATTTATACACATACATACATACTTGCACATTGTATATATCTCAGTTGTAAAATGAAAGTATCATAATATTCCATATCGCGTTTATACACTATACATGACATTGTAAGGATGGGTAGTAAAAGATGCCAAAATATTGAGGAGGATAATAAGGTCCTTCTTCTAAAAGTCGAATTGAAAAAGAGGAAAACGACGGAAATGTGAAGAAAAGAGTATAAACTTGATCCAAAAAAGTGTTTCCAATCCTTTCCCTATTTCTCCACTAGTTTCAAGTGTTTTCTTCCATTATTTCAATCGGACTTCTCCCTTTCCACGGATTTTGTCTACACTCCTTCACATTTTTATTCGATATTGAGAACAGAAAAGTTGAATCCAGCCCAGAACACTACAGAAATTGATAGCATAATAAAATGGATGGGTAATATAGAACAGTCGAGAGTAAAAGACTTTTGCAGCACATTGCTCTCCTCATAAGAGTAGAGTAATAACTAAATGACAAAGAAATCATATTCATTTCAGTCAGCAATATTTCACACTCATTCATGCCACTCGCCATCCCCAGTCTCCTTTCACGAGAAAGAATTTCACAGAGAAAAGGAAATTGAACCCCGTACTAGTGTCAGTATTTGGTTTGATTCAAGCTTGAAAATGCCGACTTTCCTCTGTTGTCGATGGTATTCTTGTTTTGAGCAGTTTTAAACATTATGAGTGCCTGTGGATATATGACAGCACGTCATCCCACACAGAATCCTCCTTGTTGTGGAAGATTTCCTCTTGTAAATGCAGTAAAGTACGGGTATAAATTATTTTTTCAAGAGACAGCGGCTAATAAATGCGATGAGAGAATTTTTTACATCAAAAAGGCTTCTTCCTTCCGGGAAAAGCTGTATGCATTTATTTCCAACCAGGATGAGTTCAGCTGGATGTTCTGTTTGGGTGAGAGATAATTTATCAGATACGAGAATGCTTGATCAATACCCACAAAGCTGTACTTTTGTTGAGGCAAAGGCTTATTACACAAAATGTTATATATATTCTATGATGATGACGATGACACTGTATTCAACGGAGTATATGTTTCTTGTAAAAAGATGTGCGTGAGTCTTTGGGAAAAATATTTTATGCTTTTATTCCTCTGACAAGATTAAACTTGGCCGGGATATGAAACGCCTGAGTACATAATAGATGAATGCATTCAGGCTCGTTTGTGTACTGCCAGAGTATTAATAAGAGGTCTAAATCGGCAGTGAAATTTTTAAGCACTCTTTTCCAAAGAGTGCGTGGATTTTGCCATAAGAATTGGATTTTTTTTATCTGTAAAGAAATGCGTCTGAGTTAGATACAAGTAGCTGACATAGCTAAATGCAGTGTGACACAAGGGGACAAAAAATTACAATATATATTCTCTTCTCGCGTTTTTGCCATCTGCATCATCTCAACAGAAAAAGGGATTTTCTCCAAGCTTATGATTTATTGATCGCGTTTTGAAAACATTTTGATAATGTCAATCTTCTCATGGCTTTCGCTCACTCAAGTCAGACGGGAGAGAAGTCGGAGAGCTTTTAATATTAGTTGAGGTTGATGAATGCTTTCTAAAATGGAATATGAAATGTAAATGAAACAAAATGCAAAATTGAATTTACAGAGTTCTTTATAAAATTTGAGTAAACAGCGAATCGGAGAATTTTAGAGTATTTCTCATTTTGTATGTACACTTCTGTGCTAGATTTTTATAATTGGATTTTATGTGGTTTCCTTTTCTATTGCAGTGGTTGAAGAAGCAAGTGGAGGCTAGGAGATTAAGCGGATTTGTGGATGAAGACTTGCGTCCTGAAGAGAGAAACCCACAATGGCTACTTGACAAAGGATTGTAAGTGTATCATTTATACAGATTTATATTCATTCCACTTTCTTCCTCGTGAATGCAGTTTGAATTTTTCCCCTTTTGTGAGACAATCATTCAAAATAATTTTATTCGCTAACGTACAAACTGGCTCGTTACCTGTGCTACGACTACTTGAAACCTTTTTTGTGTGCTTTTCTATGAAATACTCTAATGTGAGTTAGATAGTGGGCATCTGGTTTTGCAGTGATGAATATTATGACTATGTGCTAGTATATTGTACGCTAACATAATATACACATATATTATCCATTCCTCATTCTAAGTTTCACTTTCTCCTTAGTATTTAATGAGCCTACATGCTGCTCACTTCGAAACCGTATGCTATTCTTTGAGACGGTCCCAAGGAGAAAGTAAGTTTTGCAAAACTTTTCAAAAACCACAATGGCAAACACGAGCATAGGTTCTGGGATTCTTCCTTCCTGTTTTCATTTCCGCCATAAAGTGTAGCGTACTCACACTACACGGGTGTTTTGGTGATGTAAGAACTGTAAAAAGTTTTTCAGGAATATTTCACCTAAAAGATGCTACCTAATAACATCTGCGTGTGGAGCTCATCTGTCATAAAAACGGCGGGAATACACCGTTATGGTGTACATCCTGCAATATTAGACTCAACTATTTCCAACAAACCGGTTCACGATGACGGTCGTTCTTTATGCCACCTAAAACTTTGCATAATATTTCTTGTAATTTCATTGTGTGTACTGCAAGCAGCTTACTTTCCACAAAAGTTTATACACATAGTTTATACATTCTTTTCTCTCCTATGACACTCGTACGGATATAATTTACAGAAGGGGTTTGAGTTATTCTCAAAATTATTATTATATTTAAGTAGAATACAATGGAAAGACATGTTATAATGAAAAACATTAGATCAAACGCAAAGCAACTTTTTTTTGTATTGCACAACCACTAATAATTTTAAATGATACTAGGTAAGTTTTAGCAGTATACATTTCCCAAAATGTTAGTTTATTCATAGGTATATACTCAGTGTAGCATGTCACGTTTGGAAGAAGCAGTCATTATTATTATGATTATGAGTGTACTCTCCGCTTACTTTCCTTGTTTATTATGATTTAGATGCAGCTTCCATTATTCTCCTTGTATGAGCCCTGCTCCAACCAGCTATTCAGTCAGCCTTTCTCTTCTTTCTATTGTTTTAAACTTCCTTCTGGCCCACATTAATTTCATCTATTGTCTTCATTTCCTTCTCTGGATTGTATGGCGTGTGCCTGTGAATCCATAAATTAACTTCACGCGCTCCTTTCTGCTCTTTCTCCCACAAAAGCCAGAGAGAGGAAATGTGAGGTGTGCCTGTATGCATTAGACAGTATTAGATTAGAGAATACACAGGAGTGGAGTGGTGTAGTTCAACTCTTGATATCATTTTAGCTAATGGCGCTTTTCACAACCTAAACTTTAAATTCATATGGTCCAGTGAACTTTGGGGAAGACTCTAAATAATATCATGCAGGTAGAATGAATAAAATGTGAAAGGAAAGCTCAGGTAGCATAAGTGCTCATTCAAGATGAATATACCGTCCATGCATATTACATAAGAAGTAAAAGAAACTCTTGTCGAATTTAAGTATGCTGATGCTTTAGAGGAGCTCAATTGCAAAATATATATATTTCCTAGTTCAGGTCTTTAAGCGCAGCACTATGGAATATAATGCATGCTTAAATCTAAGAACTAACGTTTCCATCTCTGTCGTTACACATATATAATGTACGAGGATGTGATATACATATTATATGCTAGTGGTAGTTTCATGCTTTCTGAATACTCTTGAGCAGAGAAGAGTTAAGAAGATGTTGAAAGTTGCTCAATTTGACACTATTTACATTTTATTAGATCTCTCCATCAGAATCACTTTCTCCAGAGGATTTGAAATGCTCTGAGCGTTCTTGTGCAAACGAAAACCTCTCAGCAGACCTATTTTCACTTTCTCTAATGCTTCCTCTCTTCTACAAATGTTGAAGGCAAGAATTAGAAAAATATTTGCCAACTTTTGTTTTCCTTCGTAACTACTCCATCTACTTTCTTCTCAGATGTTCTAACTCATCTTAATAACCAGCTTACTCCAACGAGCATTCCTTTCTTGTGTATAATGTGCTCTGGAAAAAGCAAGAGTTTTCGAAGCGTGTCCAATTAAGTAGTTGAGAATGAAATGGCAGTATTTATCCACTAGTTGAATTAAAAAATTATAAAAAGAAAGATCGTTGACTTTCAGAGAGATCATTGCTCCACTGGGAGATTTCAACTAATGCTCAGTTCCCGTGCTTGGAAGCATTAGTTGAATGATAAATAGGAGCAATGGACAGAATCAGTTACACAAACCTACATACATAATTTATAATGCAAACATAATGTGTATTCATTCAGCCTATGAAAGTGTCAGCATGTGCAAACAAACAATAAACATAGTTATGTAATTCGGGGGAAAACGGTTGATATAATCTGTAACAGGATAATTGCATTTTTATGCTTTAGTAATTTATTGCTGCATAAGGATAGCTACAAAAATGTTGCAAAGGCTGTAAAAATATACCTGCTCATATACACACGTCCCTGGAATATATACCTTAACCAGCTGAAATGATTGAAATGCTGAAGTGATATATATAATGGATCAATTCTTATATCCAAACAAGATTTTAGGACAAAGTAAACTTTTCCTCTCCTCGTTCTCCAACTTTTCTCTCCTTTGCTATTAGAAGTGGTAATAAAATAAAATCTTGTTTACTAGTGCTCACCGAGATGACGATTTCATAAGAGAAAAGTGAAAGAAATTACTGTAATAAATATTGAGTGAGAATAGGAAAACACATTGCGCTCCCAACAAATTGGCGAATAATTTTGCCAAAAAATAATGTTTTTATTCTAGACTCATCCCGTACTTGGTAACGTGCGATCTTTATATAGCCCTTTTAGAACTGAATGTTATGAAAGCCAGTAGCAAAAAATCAATAGCAAAGGTTTACCATGAGAAAAAATTGCAGGAAACGTGCTTCCTCCTTGATTATAGAAATATTGTCTACAATCAAAGTAATTTTTGGGAGGAAATGAACATTGTAAGATACTTTGGGAGGAAACGCTTTCCCCGCCTAAACTTTTGGAGCTGTGCATCTTCTTGTGCACGCGGGTTATGTATGAATTTTAACCACATTTCCTCATACTAAAGTAACGAGTCGTACGAAGGCGAGGTATACAAAAATCAATATTTGCTCATAACAGTTTCCTCATAAAGTACATCTCACTTAGTCATGCATATAAATCCCTTGTTCAGTAAACACCTAGCAAGTTTTAAGGATTTGATTCATGTCTCATATATTCCTTTGTTTAATAATATGATAAACTATATGCTATAAAACCTTTCATAAATATATATGAATGTACAATAATGTTATAATATACCCCCACAGGAGTCTAGGAAAACTTTCATTTTTTTTCTATTTCCTCGCATGCAGGTCATTAATGAGGACAGAGAGCTACCTTGGTGCTATCAGTGCTTTCTCTCTTGGGATCCGCCTTGCTCCTAAAATGCCAGGAACTTTATGTGGAGCGTGCGAGAGCTCACCTTGCTGTCAAAAATTATCATAGAACTGTGGAAGATTGCTCTCAGGTTAGTTGCTCTCCGGTGTGAGTAATTTTATGATGACCTTTTAATTTTTTATGGGGTAATTACCTACCAAGTCCCTACCACCATGGAAAAGTCTTCGTTATGACACAACATCCCACCACAAGCATGTCCATCTCGAGCAAAGACTATACTCAAGATTTTTAACGAGTTAGATACTATAATCTTAAGCATGTAGATATGTGTAGACGTTTATCATAGGCATATAAGCTATTGGGTAGATATACCTTCACGTTAAAGTCATTGCTAGCGTTGCTTGTTTCCCAAGTTCCTTTCTTCCCCATAGTTGAAATTAGTTTCAAACTGAAGTTTCACGATAATGCTTAGCCTCGTCCGAAAAATAGAATTCTAATTTTTAATACGCCTATTTANAAGTTTTTAATTACTTCCTTTACATCCATCTGCAATGAATGTTATGACACGGCGTACCACTACATGGGAAAATGAGGAGCACTCGTAATTTCCCAAAAGTTCAACCACATTTCCGGGAAAAGTTTTCCGCAAATAGGTATACTCTCTGGCACCTGTCCCTCAATTCACTAATTCTCGTCTAGGCTATTTGCATTAGCCTACGATATCCAAACAACAGACAACTTGTGCATCACTCAACTAAAAGCAAAGGATGAGTAACTCGAAACCCGGTCGCTATAGGCAAGATAGAAATTAGAAAGTATCTAATGCATCTACTCCCTGGAATCCTGAAACTTTTATCTTTCTCAACAGAGATGATGAGACTGTGGAGCATGAATACGTGGTGGCATTCCCTTTCATACTCTCATTGTAGGCTATATAATGACTGAATCAGCGCTTTATTCTTGGTAGCATTAACAAAAGCAAAAGCTTTTGAACTAAACATTCCCCATTCACTACTTCAACCCTATAGAGCACCATAATGTGCTAGAAGCTTTGAATAAATTGAAGAAACGCATTTACTTTCAACCTCATCATGCTAATTTCATACAAACATTTTGTATGGAACAGTGGAATAGGCAAATTGAGAAAAAAGAATGGAGGCTGTAACAAATACAGTGCTAGGAATAATTTCTTGAAATAAATGTTAGAAACATGAATGGTTGGAGAATCAAGTATGCATTCATTCGTACATTTATTTCCGCCGATTGGCCACTATTATTATTGATGAATACAAAAAGTAAAGAATTCTTGAAAATTATTCAAGGCCCTATTTAAACCTAGTTTTAAATAGATAAAACATTTTGCCTTCTTTTGAAAGCTTAATTGGTAAAACGTATACCTATCTACATATATGCAAGTGAATATAATTCGATAAAAGATGCATTACTGTAGCACAATGTGTAAGACCAAGCTTCTCTACATAGTCTTGTCCTCTTTAATGTTTTCCTTGAAGGCATCAGAGCTCCTTACCCCAAAAGTAAAGGCGAACGAGGAGGATCGATTAAAATGTCACATTAGTCGTGGAGCTGCATTCCGTGAATTGGAAATGTGGGAAGAGGCTCTAGCTGATTACAAAGAAGCAATCCGACTCAAACCAAAGAATAATGAGGAACTTTCTTTGGCCCGAGACGAGATTCAACTGGCTTTACAAACGGATCTCAACAAAGCACAAGAATAAGAAGAAAATAATGCAAACAAAGGGAAAGTCACAAAAACTACTAATACTTCTCATACAACTTCACATAATGGGTAGAAGAGTGGAAGCAGTGCTTCTACTGACAAAGAAGATTGTGATTAATCTTCTTGCGACCAACATCAACAAACATGATTTTCTTGACTTGTTTGAGCTACAAATATTAGCAAGATTTAATTAGATTCACGGTGAAAAGCTTTATTTATGGAATAAAAATATCCCCAATGTATTGTTGTTAGACAGACAATACCCGTAGACTATTTTTCAGAACAAAGATGAACGTGAGCATTGATGTGGAACACTATAATTATCGACATAATTCATCTATATAGACAATACTTAATACCTGTAGATACTCTGTAAAATAATGACTGTTACTGTTACCGCAATAAATATTTACTTTTCCAACTTTCACCATTTCCCAATTTCCAATATCTAAGTAAAATATAGAGAATTATGGTTTCCCTAATTTTCTAGTTTGTTCACGTCAAAGCCTTTTGCGCCTTTTATTTACTGTGTGTGTGTGTGTGGGCGCGCTGTATGATGGTCTAAATAAAATAATAAAATCTCAACTATGAAAGTTTCAACAA
>JAHZNA010001464.1:0-70184 GCA_027743935.1 Sinodicranocentrus sp. ZH6
CGCATTTTGTATTACTACCTCATCCTGACTACCTGGTCAAGCGAAATTTTACATGATATTTCATCAGAGCCAGTTATTATCACTTCAATTATTTTATAGTCCATAGTAGAAGCAAATGATTTATTTATGTTAAATTGTGAGATATAGTTAGCTCAGCTCATGTTCTTGAGCTTCGCGGAATGCTCATGTTCCAGGTTACTTATTGCATCGTGGCAAACGACCCGGTTAAGGGTTAATTAAGTGTCAATTCAGACCCGTATTTAGCATCGATTTAGTTTAATAATTTAGTACATTTTTATCATTAAGTTATTGTTATTCTAAATTCCTCAAATTCATTCTTCTTAAATGCTCATTGTTTTGCAGCTATACAGACTTTAAGTGCAGGTAAGGAAATATGTAGTGCATGAAAACATTTTGATAAGGTACGTTTTGTAATGTAAATACAAAAATCACATGCATGCCTAAAACCTTAGGCTTCGATAACTTGAAGGAACTTTCACATGATACCTAAATATATACTCTTGAATGGGTATGGATGGGCATGACAAAACGCTGATGCATAAAATGATATAGAATGACTAGACTAAATACTCGACGATGTTAAATTACTCCTGATGAAGTTGTAAGTTTAACATCGAAAGCTTGAGTTTTAATAAAAAATCTTCGTATTATGACATCCATATCCATGTATCTTGATAATTCTAAATTTAGTTACGAATGTTAACTGATATAACGCAAACTGAACTGCCGCCACGTTTAGTTTACTGGGCAATTAAGCATTCTCCTGATTTCTCAGTAAATCTATTCATTTACGGGTCAGTGGTGGACAATCAGAAATAGCCCGATTCATTGCGTACTATATCGTTGGCATAGGAAATCATAATTGGTCATCAATAGGTTGATTATCTTTGTGTCTAAGATAAGGCGCGCGCAAAAAGACTAAAAAGCAAAAGCTGGAAACTGAAAATCCATCCAGTCATAAGTAATCTTTATGATTAGGTTCATCATTTTGTTTTGTATATTATTATTACATTACAGGGGTTCAAAAAGTTTCAATAGAGCTATAATGAGTAGAACACCAGGTGCGAGTGGGCTTCTCGATGTTCGAACGGCAGCCGTTGCGCAAGATTTCGTCATTACAACGAATATCTGCGCGCCGGGACGGGCTTTAGCATTAGTGAGATATGGATTTCAGTTAAAAGCTAACACAAACTTTGAGATTATGAGAAACTGAGAAATTTCCGATTTCACAGGTACGAAGGGAACGTTTTGGATTAACGACTCNATTTCCGATTTCACAGGCACGAAGGGAACGTTTTGGATTAACGACTCTCTTAGACAATTGCGAACCTCCTGCCTGTGGTTTTGATCGAAAGAAGGATTTATCATCCGGAATGGCTGCGTTAGTTATAGTAGGGACGGCTGTTGGAATTATTTATACTTTGCCGATATACATCCCGACAGCAGCGTTAGAGTACGATGCTGGTTATCTAGAACTTTGTGTCGTGATAGCTTCGACGCATCTTGTTTTTCAACTCGTATGTCCTCTGGCATTTTAAATCTTTATTAAGTTGAATATTATTAAGCCTCCTTCAAGATGGATTGTATTTATCTTTGTAGGTGACATGTCTATCTTATCCTGTAATAGAATATGCTGGACATAGGCTTACAGCCTTGTTTGGTATGATATCCATGTTCATCGGAATTTTATTGGATTCCCAGACTGTACACATTTGCGGCTTATATTTTGGAAATATTTTCCTACTTGGAATTGGAGCTGGTTTAGCATACTCTGCATCGATGAGTTTGCCTGCGTACGTTATCTTAACGACAACGCCACATAAAAGAATATTTTTATTATCAGTAAACCTAGCATGTTGCGTAAAGAGATTAATTCCCACATTGTTAAAATTTTCTAGTGACTTATTTCGAGCAAAGTTAGCTCTCGGAACAATGCTGGTTAGTGTGGCAGCACCGCTGGGAACAATTTTCTACACTTGGTTCACCATCAAAGTCGTCGATGTTGTATGTATGTATAAATATTCATTCATGATTTTAAGACTACTAATTAAACGTTTTTCACAAACATACCCTATCTGTGTACTAGCTTGGCTATAAATGGACTAAGCTAATGACTGCAATTCTGATTCTATTCTTCACTTTGGCCGTTCACGTGTTTCCAAAGACCAGACTAATGTACGCCACCGGTTGCGATATAGGAAGAGGTGGTGGTAAAGCTAGCGCAATTCGCGAGTGTGTTTATAAAGTGGCTGAAACTGAGAAGAAGAAAAATAATGTTCCTGATGCTTGCGAAGAGAAGAAAAATTGTATGGTTCTATCAAAGATGACAATATTTTTCTTACGATAAGTTGTTGATGTGATGAGATGATGAACATAAATGATTTTCTGACTTGCCTAGGTTTGTGCGTTTGTGTTTGTGACTTGCGTCTGTACGGAGATAAAAGCTTCTTACTATGGGCCACGCTAGTAATGATTGCGACCATTAATTTCTTCTTACCGTATCTTTGTATTATCTCGTTCTCAGAGAGTGTCGGAGCTCCTCTTTCACCATTTTACATAACTATATACTGCGTAACATCTGCAATAGCTCGTTGTGCTCTGATAACGAACCCGGATTTTACTTTTGCTTTTAATTTACGGATATTCCAGGGTTGCATTGCATGTAAGAAAGCACCCGAAGGAGTGCAAAAACTCTCGTTCTGAGCGTTGTGTCATTTATTTTACCCGGATTTTACTTTTGCTTTTAATTTACGGATATTCCAGGGTTGCATTGCATGTAAGAAAGCACCCAAAGGAGTGCAAAAACTCTCGTTCTGAGCGTTGTGTCATTTATTTTGGTAAAATATCTTGGAACTGAATGTATTTGATTATTGAAACTTTCACTATTCCGTGAAGGCTCGGGCGTTATGTGGATCATATTGAGCTGGGCAAATACATTTGGGTGGATCATTATAAGTTCTATTATCCTTGGAGCGGTTGAAGGAATATTGTGTGTTGTGACAGGTCGAGTTGCGATTGGAACAATACCGAGGAGGTGGATGGGAGAAGCTTGGATTGCGTGCATTTTGTGTCACGCGTTTGGAATCTTTGCCATGTCGGTGTTTACGTCTGTTATAGCGTAAGACGAACCCATTATTAATTCAGTCTCGAAGGCACGTTGTAATGTAATTATGCTATTCTTTCATTCGCATTCTCATTTTATATGCATGTATGCAGGCTGCAAACGCTGCAATACTCTGTAGCTTTTATAACCTCTGGAATCATGCAAATAATTGTTGCATTTCTTGCCATTCTCCTACCAAACGAAGAAGACGAAGGAAATGAGGAAATAACCCCTGCTCCAAATCCAGACCAAGGTTGCCAACCTTACGTTACAAGACCAGGGATAACAACACTATCAGGACTTAACTGTGGCAGCCTGTCCAGCTCTTATTCTTACCGTTTTTCCAGTGGGTTATTAAACAGATCGTGTTGTGGATCCTCAGGAATGAGTTCAGGCTTAACTAGAAGTGCTGGGTATAAATGCCAATGTCCCATATGTTCGAAAATTGGGTGTATTGCTGAATGTTCCCCACAGGTTTGTGCACCTGGTGGCTCTTTAGACAAGCAAGCATGTCCCCCTGAACGACAAAATACAGCAGGAACAAAAGTGGAGGAATGCTAGCCAAAAGAGAAAATTTCAGAGTGTGTTTTCTTTCGAAAATCGAATTAAATGAGAACCTTAATTGCATGCACAAAGGCCCACGATCAATATGAAAGGAAAAATGTTCTCTCATTTCTATTAGTATTAATGAAGCCTTTCTTTCCCCTTCAGCTCATTTTGTCCATTAGTCCCTCATTCTTGTGTTTGCATTCTAACCAAGCCTATACGTAGCTAAACAAATAATAAAATGCCTCAATTTTCCTACCATATTATGTTATACAAAAGATGCATACCATCAATAGTTATAAGCAGGAAATTGTTATTGCAGACCAGCACACAGTTGTGCGTGATCAATAAAACGAAAAAAGTCATACGAGCCAATACGCTGATGGATGAAATTATTCTTAACTCCGTCTGAAATCTATTTCTGACTTGTGATCATCATTATACACTCGCTGTCCCATTAATCAAACATTAATGCAATGCAGTCACCCCTACAACCACTCTTCAAATTCCTATTGTACTTTCCAAGTGGGCTCATTTTAATTTAATCCACTTAACATTCAACAAATTTAATTCATTAAATAGACTCGACTGCTTGCAACTCGCGAAGCAACACTAAGCTCTCCACTCCCTTGTAGACATTTTAGTAGCATTTCATTCTAAAGCATAAATGTTTCTCAACAAATATGAAAATCGAAGGCATATAGTTTGAGCAGCACCTTATAGGCTTTGAAAAGGCTCTGTGAAGTTTTGCTAATATTTTTACTCATTGTACATCCCAATTCCGAATTGCGTTCTATGCATTTGGTTCGATACACACACTCTATCTCTTTCGCTTTTACAAACGTTGACTCATTTTCTTGACTTCCTTCCCTAAACCTCTAAATTTCAACAAAAGGCTTCTTCTTGAGAAGAAAGCAGTCACCTTCTCAGAGTGAGTAGCGTAGCAGCTGAAGATTTCAGTACACTTGCACCGACCAGCAACAGAGACGACCTATTCCATTCTGTATAAAAATGTGCCTACATGCATAAGCTTTTACTCGTGATCGCATGTAATATTACTTGTGTTGCTCATGGTTGTTCAGCAAGTGGCGTAGTAGCAAATATTATGTTACAATTTTGCCTTCTAAAAACAAGTTCATCAAATCATATATTCTATGCAGACAGTTTTCCCTAATACGCTTCACTCTATTTATGTATGTAGCAGCATTCGTCTTGAGTACGACACTAACATGAGCACGAACAAGATAGTTTTGTGCACTGGCAGCAACTAGTTTATAATAGTCATGCTTCTCTCTGTGTTCATCTAGAAAGCAATGCTTAGCCACATAGCCATGGTTGTTTAGCTTTTGTTAACGAATCCTGCCAAAGACAGGAGAGAAGGGAAAAGTACAAGTGTGTAGGCACATGATATCGAGTTTTATAGTGTACGTTGTGCTTATAGCTTGTAAGATTCTGTGTAGTGCATTATTGGCTATAACACGGAAAGATATGGAATAGATCTCATTATAATGATTTGAGAAGTTGGCCAACCTTTCCCTCGTGTGAGAGTCTGTCTGACTGTGCTTTTCTCACACAATACTTACAGTGTCTGTGGTTGGCTATAAGGTAGTAATGTAAAAAAACGCACACGATGAATAAAAAGGAAAAACTGGGAGAGCCCCAGTCTGAAAATATAAGGTTTTGATGATGTTTGTGTGCAAATCACGAATATATTTAGGTGGGTGAAAAACTTTTTGACTTTCTTGTTTTGATTTTATTGAAGGAATAATAAAGTGACTGAAGGTGTGTTGTGGGTACACTTGTAAACCAAAGCATATAATGTGTTTCCGGTGGTAAATGAAACGTAGAAACAATTCAGGAAGGACAGAACCCACTTTTTACATTCAACAACATTTGACTCAACAAATTCTTCCATTGGTTAGCTTTTCATTGAAATGGAACAAAAGAAACATGCACGACATTTTTACAGAAAGTGTAGGTGCAAATTTGAATAATAGTAAAGTGCATCACCGTAATAGATAGTTGCTTTGTTTAATTATCGCTTCACTACGGGACAAAGTGTGTGCAATTATGTGATGTGTGTGCATGTGATTGTGTGAATAAATGACGGTTTTTATTCAATATCTGAATCTGAATCAATTGTGAGTTCCGCAGTAACTCCTTCATACCTAACTAATGTCGGATATGCACATGTGTATATGCGTGTCAAAAATATTATATTTCATCAATTTCAGCTTGCAACCGCAGTTAAAGGCCTGCTAGAAGTACCCCTTTGTAAGAGTAAGTTAATGTTCATAATGCGATTGACTAGGTTCATCATATGATTTATTTAGTACGTTGTGTGCATGTACTAATAAAACTCTTGCTGAACCGTGTCTGTCTGTGGAGAGCCATGTTCTGTATTATGATATGATTGACAACAAATTAAGATATCTTGTCAGTGGGCTCAAATTTTTCTAGTTTGTATTTTACGCTTACATACATATGTAGTTCACCACAACTGAATGGCACATACTCTAAAACTAATCGCTGGCTGACGAAAATGGTGTAGTGATATCAAAGTAGGAGTTACATGTACTTATATTTTTGTATTTCGATTTAAGGATAGAAGGCAATTGTGATCTTTACATGTAAGTTACTTTACTATTCAGATCATTGTTCCATACTAAAATACCAGCCGTATTTGATTTTATAGGAAAGCTCTGTGGCTAGTGTATGTAGATACTCCAGTTACTGCATTTTGTCCCTATTTGCTAATTATAAATGACCGTTGGACGTTGTGAGAAAACAAAAAAGTATGTACTTGAGCAATAGCTTATGAACAAGTATTTGCCACTGCCAGAGCTGCAGCTGTACCACTGGAGGAGTCTGATGATTAGTCAGTCCTGTTGTGCATGAGTTTGTACTGATACAGAGAGCTTGGAATATTTTATGTATTTTCCTGTTGTGCTTGTCTGAAATTTCTCAAAACTGCTGAGCTTAACTTGAGTCGCAATATTTATGTGAAAGATTGAATAGCACAAACACTTATCTTTTGTCCGTTATCTACTTTACACCTATCAGAGAGGTTGCGATATTTCATTGACCGATCAAGTGATGTGCACAACACGTTTCTCACAAATACATTTTTGAAGATATGCAAATACCCGATTAACATGGACTTTCCAAATGATAAGACCAACAATTTATCTCACTATGCTTAAAATCCGTGTTTATCCATATATATTCATACACACACGTGCAGTTTGATAAGGGAAATATGTATATTTTAGAATCGCGTCATTTGAAAATCCAAGACGTAAAAAGTTTATTTTTCTGGATGACTTCATGGTTCTCTTTGCTTTATTACACGGTAAAACGACATTACTCAAGAAAACGAAGCAAACACAGGAGAACTTTCATGAAAAAATAGGCGAGTCATACGGACTTTACTCATAGTGATATGGGAAGTGATAACAGCTAACAAGTTCAGACCGTGAATGATGAGAATCAAAGAAATTGCATCACACTGCTTACTTACTACTTACTTACTTGGTACTTGAAGCAAAGAAATT
Source organism: Sinodicranocentrus sp. ZH6 (assembly GCA_027743935.1). Taxonomy (NCBI): domain Eukaryota; kingdom Metazoa; phylum Arthropoda; class Collembola; order Entomobryomorpha; family Entomobryidae; genus Sinodicranocentrus; species Sinodicranocentrus sp. ZH6. Next base: position 7,225 of record JAHZNA010001464.1, read on the forward strand.
GCATGACTCATCACAGTCATCGTCATCATCAATAGCTGACTTTGTCCTTTCGTTTCGGCTTTATTTATTGCATGTATATAGTTGACAGTGTGTTGTACATGTACATTGCACGTATTATTATTAGTAGTATTTTCTTCTCAACGTAAATGTCAATTGTGGGAATGGGATGTTTATATTATGTCAAATCACGCCGTGTTTGTGAGGGATGAGAGAGTTAGATGACGTCACAATGCTATTGAATGAATGCTAGGCGAATCGCTGTTTGGTTATTTCATTAATTTATTTATCATGGTTCTTCAAATTAAAAATATTAACGCAGACAACGATATATGAGAATTTTTGAAGGACAGGCGGCATTTCTTTCATATTTCCTTATGTATGCTGAAGATTTTTTGCTTAAGATATTCATAAATGAGGGTCAAATCATACTACAGCAATGAACACATTACGCGTAACCCGTAATCAATTATATATAATAGTGGCAATAGTGCTTGATCAGGTCAACGTCAGCTCCCATTTGAACTCACAAGATTGAACCTGCAGATTTAAATCTGGATTTCGCGAGTATTGGTTGACACATTTTCTTTGGCAGCCGAACCCATGTCTTGACTGTTGACAGGAGCCAGCAGAGTAAAATTCTGCCTGTATCGACTTACACATTTTTATAGGGCACAGTAGAGTAATATCTTTACCAAAAAGGTCTTATATACAATTTCAGTAACCTAAGAATGCCATGATAAATGCATACGAATCATATTGCGTGACTTTTCTCTTTCAGATTTTATCAAAAGCGAAAGCATGGATAAATAGATATGAGGTGGACAAATGGGCGATACTTCACCCAGCTTCCAAGTATGATCATCGATAGAGCTAAATCATCGTCCTTTATACGAATCAAAGTTACGCCTACTCCATTACTTCAAATCAACGAGTGTCTATAGCCATCAGTTTAGTTGAACAGTTTAGCAGCACGTGCTTCTTACCTCGGTGTTCACACTCTAGAGGCTGAAATGCTTGTCGTCTGTACTTTCTACTTTCCTATACTTTCGTAACTTCCGGAAGATAGTCCTTGATTCAGTGATTCCTAAGTGATATCCAGCTCGTCTTTCTACGCTCTACTTCCTCAAACTTTTCAGTGGTTTAGTGGCTAACAAAAAGTGAACCTCGTAATTACAGTGTCCTCGGTATCGACAGTAGTAAGTTACACAGCATTTATTGAATATCAAAAACTAAGCTAATGCCCTTGCATTCGGTCGGTCTTTACGAATGGAAAACTAGACTATGCCTATATTGCCTATGCTAAAATTGAGAATTAAAACTGAGTTTTCTTTTGCAGTTTTCATAAATTAATAATAAGTTATATGCATTAGAAACCACACCCTCTGTTTGAAAACTATCTGAAATTCTTGCGCTAGAGTAATTGTCATTCCTTGGAGGAAGCAGCTTATCATTTTGATTACAGTAAAAGCATTATATATAGTTTTCACTTATGTAACAATGTTTCATTATAAGTCAACAATGATGAACACAATTTACACGCGACTACGAGCCAAAAAAGGAATAGTAAGGCATAATAACAGACTAGATATCGATTTCACTGGTATGCTTGCCTACCGGGGTCTATTCAGGAAACAAGAACAAGGGAATGAAACAATAGTAGCTTTCTCCCTCAAGTAAAAGTATGTGGATTTGACCTCTCAAGATTTTTCATTTTTGGTTACTAAAAGAGGAGCCAATTTTGTACGCCATAATGACAAGTACACCCATGAATACTCTCAAGAGGATGGCATGAAATGCTAATGATATTAAAAAGGAAACCGCACCCAGTTTTAGAGCCAGCAATTTGCTGTTTTTATACAACGCAGAACATCATTTTCTGTGTTCGTGTTGAGTATCAACTCTACGGAAGTTGCCTATATATATAATATCGTAGGATGATGCAGGAAAGCAGCGTATAGTGTATTACGACTTGCAACAGACAATGAAGTGAGGCATGTTGGCATTGTAAGGGTCGTAATGGAGAAAGGTGAAATTTTTGGCTGTTTCTCCTTGACTTTCTCTGACGCAAATACCCAAGATACATTAAAGGATGAGATTTATGATGAAGGCTGATTTTGTGGTCGATGGGGAAAACTAAACGGTAATGGAATTGGAAAGACGATATACTTATCCAAACCGTATCTGATACTCATAATATTAACCCACTCCAAAAATGGATGAAGTAATGAATATGAACACCCCCTTGTTATCTAAATAGAGCAGAGAGAAATAAATGCTTTCAAAATGAGTGAAGTACAGTGTAATGTAGCTTAGGTTATCTTTCATTTTTTTATTCTGGGCCATCATTTCACACGCGCTGGCGAAAAGAGATACAATGCAGCAAAGTATGCAAACATTATTGTAATTTATAAAGTATTTTGATTCAAACCGTCAACTTATCAAAAGAGGCATAGCAAGGAAAAATGACAAGTCCACAAATACGAAGTAAAAACACCTGTCTTTCTTTACAAGTGACAATGTGATGACATGCCTTCCTAACTAATAGAACTGAATTTAGACTTCTAAAGATGTTAAAAGATATTTCGGATTTATCGATTTATGCATGTCGTGTCAAAATTGTAGAGTTACCACGCACGCAGGCTGTCTTCATTACTTTAGTTCTTGATTACACTCACATTGTGTCCTCTTAGCCAACAGTTTGACACTTAAATAATTGATCAATAAGAATGTCACTTTGTCTGTAGTTCATCAGAGTTGTCTTTGCGATAACATCGAAAACGGACGATGGAAATACTATGTTAAAATGACTGATATTAAAAAGTAGGTTTTAAAGGGCGTAGACACGTTTGCATATCTGCTTCATATCATATCACATTACGAAATTAAGATACAAATACACAACGATGTTGTATTGTCGTATTTGTTCACTCGCCTTGTCGCATTCTATGAAATGTACGGTAAATCATGAGCCAATTTTTCACTCAAAGTGTTTAACCAGCTGGGAACGTGACGTACTTTGTATAATTAACAGTAACAGCAATATGGAGTTATTTTGTACGGAAAATAAATATTTTTCTCCTTTGAACTGTTACTGTGACCTATGATTCGAGTTCATGCAAAGCAGTATAATAATAACATACAACATATGTAAATCAGTACAATTTTATGTCAAAGTACTTATGAATCGAAATCGAATCATAAATCGATTTTATAGTTCGTCTACCGAATTTTTTCATTCCTCATATCCAACAAAGCTGAATTATGAAATTGTGAACGTATCGAAAAAACCAAGAATCCTACATGCACAATGCATAATATGCCTTATGACGTTATGACATGACCACCGCACCTTATAACAAAATAAAGTTTGAAACCTCTGCTGGTGGTATATGTATGGCTAATGGATCAAGTGGCTTTAGCTAATCCAGAAAAAATACTACAGAAGATTTTTTTTAACCTCACGAAAGAGACAAACTAGCAAACCTATATGAGCAGCCTTATTTCTGTCCGAAGCCATAATACCGCTGCGCTACCAGCTCATGTCACAATAGACAATGGATGTCTGCACGGCAAGGGGTTGTTTTGTTGTCAGCTTTCGTTAGCTTATGCAAGTTCCATTTACTTCGTGTTATTTGCATCGCCCAGACGCTAAAAAACAGACACATGCAACAGAGCTGTAAGCAGTCACGCATACATAGTGTTATCATCCTTATTATAATCCTTCAGAAGACAACTTCAGGAATTCCATATTATGGATTGTATTCACGTAATGTATCAACTTTCATGAATGCACTAGAAGCATTTCATTTCAAACATGAAACAACTCTAAAGGAATATGTTTTTGCCCATTATATTCATTACCCTTAAGCATAATAACTGAAAACTAGATATTGAATGTAGTATGCATAGACGGTTGAAGTGGAAATAGAAAACTTGACTGACAACTAACGCATAAATGCTTTTCAGTGCTCACTCACACATCATCAGTTATATGGGCACATATCTGCTAATATTTACATAATAATGTTAGGGGAGAGAAAGAAAAGAATAGATGTATGGTTGTGTTTTACGCTACATATTTTCATTCTATATCTCAAATCCCCAGTCCAGTTTTCTTGCATCTCCTCTCTTCCTCGTTCCTCTACTCGAAAGCACAATTTTTTGTCTCTCATTGCTCGCATCCCATAAATGTGTGTGTGTGTATGAGGGAAGAGTGTGCTGTGCACATTTAAGGTTTGGTATTGAGTTGGATGACTAATATAGTTATGACTATGACTGCTAGTATAACCACTATTTATCTGCATGTACCTATATTGTGTTCATAATGTTTTGTATATATTGTAATCAAGTAGTGATTCATTTTCGAGTCACTTTTGTAACTCGCATTCCATCCACAGTTGTAACTCGTGTCTGGCAGAAGAGTTTTGTTCTGCATGGTCGCTGGACATATACTTCTGTAATTGTCTGTTAACGTCCCGCATGGGGAAGTCTGTTGATAAAAGTTATCTATTCATCCTAAAATCCCTACTCCCTTGGCTGTCCCTAGTCCCTTACGGACAACTGAAGTTAGTGTCAAGAGTTTTTATGAGCTTCATAAAATCTGGGATCTTAGATTCCTGGCTAGTGGCTGGCCATTCCTATCAACCGATTACCGCACATGTGCAAATTGTCGTTTGGCTGGTTATGTAACTACATTACATATCTGTGGGTGTGTCAAGTTCTTTTCTTGTTTGTGATTGTGGCTGTGTAAAATACATGCACGTTTTTTATACCTTTTCAAGAAAACGAATAAATTCGTATACATAAACTGGGTACCTGTGTGAGCTTGAGCTCCATGTGCGAAATATATTGAAAATCGGTTTTTGCGAAACGCATTTAACGAAGATCGAAAGTTTGTTTATTTAACATTGTTTTCCTTTCAACTTCTGTTATTGCTTGAAAATACTTTTATGTATGCTCAGCTCACTCACTGCAGACTGTTCTATTCTGACGGGTTGGTTTATTTGTATAATGTCAAAAAGTCAACCTTGAACATTTACGACTCGCAACGACATAGATAGCCTGACTGAACCAGATTCAGAGAACTTTTGCCCCTTTCCTTGCCTTATTTTGAGGGTGTGAGTTGTACACTGGACAGAACAAGAACGCTACGCCCAGTGTGCAGTGCCTTATCGAACTAGGATTTCGCTAAGTTAATGTATCGCCACAAGAGATCTTCTTAGTTTCATGAAGTACATATCTAATGCTGCGAAATGTCTGTGGCTTCTTCTGACAGCTTTGAGGAAATAAGAAGGTAAAATTATCTAGTACACATACTTACGTAACATATTTGTTTTTTCCTACGCGTAATAAACGCTTTTATGATGCCTCATTATTACGAGCAGGGCATTAACCGTCCTTTCAGCGTGTACTTTCAATGTACTTGTGCGATAAGCTTTTCTGTCACATTTAATGTTCCAATTTTAGTTATATCATATTATATGGTTCGCAGTTTGTATGCACACAAAGCTTATTATTTCCATAAAAAATTGCTGGAAACTCATATATTTAAGCAAATATTTTTCCACCTGTGTCCTGTGCAGTCAAAATGACAAAAAAAGAAGAAAAAAGTCATAAATTCCATGAATGTTTGATTACAACCAGTTGCGAAGCTCGCATTGACGAGCGACGTGAATGCACTAACGAACAAGTCACATCGTCACCGCAAAACAAACGTGATGGTCATGCATGCTCTTCTGTTTTCATGTATTTCCAGGTAAAATTGACATTGACGTCAGTCAAGCGACGTACTTTCGTATTTATAGAATTATAACTGCACTAAAAGAACGTGCATACGTGTCTACTAAAATAGACCTGGGTCTTTAATTGCAGGGCTTTTGGCGAGGTCGTTAGGATAATTTAATGTGTCCATATTTATTTATCTAATTACAAAGATTTGATTCCCGCCATGGAATTTTTTTCGGGGTACATAAAACATCCTCATCATTTGTAAATGTAAACAAAGCAAGAAAACATTCCAAATGTGCTGAGATATTTTTTGTTAGTTGTGAGTTTGTGAGTTGTGATGTGATGTCAATACAAGTCGGCAAGTTTTTGTTTTTTATAAACTGAGAATTGTTTTCACATTTAACATAACCTTTGCTATTTCGACTCATAACATAACGTTCATACATAAAATGTTGCGAGTTGAGGAGCAGCATGAAGTGCATAATTTGGATCAGAAAGAAGATAGTTCGTTAACTAGTAACTGGCTTGGACCTGCACCTGATAACGATCGTTGTGAAACTGAAATGTCTTCCCCTACAGTTGGACACGGAGAGTCGTATGACAGCGAAATAAAAGACATGATACTGCTTGGGTATATGATCATGGTTTGTCTAGTTTAAATATCAGATTAATATTGATTGATTTTGTGTGCTATGTTAAAATAAACAAGGTAGTATCAACATGTTACTGAAAAAGTATACTAGATGATACATGCTAAGGGGGGTTTCTTTGATTTTTGGAACTACTGGGCAGCGGGATTCGTCGATCCGTTATCATTTTTATTCAATGTCAGTAATTATAGTCAACAGTTGACAGTGAATGTAGGAAGTCTCTCTGAAACAAATAATGACACATAAATGAAAAAGTATTTCTCGCAATTGATAACCTCAAAAATATAGACTTTCTCTGACATCCAACTTCTCCTCCCCCAAAAAACGCTAACTCGTTGGAAACTGGATTCAGGTTTTATAGTTCCTTCAATTTGTGTGTACACAGCGAAACGCAGGAATACAGTCAGTAGTGTGTTTAATTTCAATCTGTTAGTCGTAATGTACCTAAAACATGAAAACTTAATGCTCACGACACGACGACGTCTTTGTTGCTTTCAACTATTCATTTCATGCGCTATCCTTGGATTTACGCAGCTGTTAGATTTAAACTTCTTACCATATACAATACTGGTGGTGGTCGTTGATATTCTGATTGATTTCCTGAGAATTAAAACTTTATTTACGTAGATTTTGGGACGGTAATGGAATATACAACAGTTGAATGATATAATTGATGATATGGATTTTAGTTTCATTTTAACATGTGGAGGTATGATAAAGATGAAACGTGAAATAGGCGTGTAGATAGGCATAGATTGTAAACTGATAAATTATTCCGTCATTTATTGCATGATATGACATTATCCTACTGTGTGGAAATCCAGCAAACTTTGATAGTATGGCTTAAGCAGACATCCACTTGCATGCAACATGGTTTAATATAATGATGATGTGGTCTAGTCAATGTAAAGTTGGTTCGCTTTTGCTGAAAGGAGGTATAATTAAATTTACTTTAGTTTAATGAAAGTTGAATGTGTTTAAATTACAGGAGAATGGTGGTTTCATCAGATAAGATAGATTATGGAAGTTTTGCCGAGCCTACGTCTTCTGGATTTGGAGTTCTAGTTGGGGGTATTGGAACTAATAGCAATTCTATAAGTCGGAGTTTAAATAACACTGCTGGAAGTACTGTTGCAGGAATACATAATCGAAGTCGTGCCAACAGCGTAAGCAGCAGCAACACTAATAGTTTGAGCTCAACTTCAGTTAGGAGTACTGGAAGTGTCAGCGTCCCAACTAATAACGGCAGTAGAGTATCGAAATCCAGTTCAAATTCTGTAAACAATAACGGCTGTAATAGAAGCAGTGGGAAAGGTGTACAGCACCCAACCGATAGCGCAGTGTCTATTCAGTCAAACCCGAATAATTTATTGAGACAAAGCTCTGCTGAGAACGGACTGGGATTGAACAGAGATCAAACGACTTTGTCGTCTTCTGTTGAATCTCAAGGTGCTGTAGTCGAGGAGCGTAAAAGTCTGGAGGGACGCCCATCATCCAGTAGTAGAAAAAGAAGTGGTTCCGGGACTAGTAATTTCCTACCACTTCCCCAGTCTGGAAAATATACATCCACAACAACGATAGTTGTTCTGAATAATAATAATAACTCCACTGCTGGCACGTCAACACAGGCGTATTCCAACAGCCCTAGTCCAATGTCTACAACTAGTGGGGATTTGTTATATCAGCGCCAACCCCTTCTGCAGAACTGTGAAAATGGAGGCTGGCACAGCTCCGATGGAGATGTTCCTTTGGAAGTTTCGTCAGAAACGGGAGCTGTAAGAAAAGATGAAGATGCAATTTAAACTAGCAATACATTTTCGTAATCCCATTTAGTATTCCCATAATAATAATGTGCCAATTAAAAAATTGTAGGACGGAAAACGTACACGTACATCAGCAATACGCATAGATATTCCTCCTGATGCCGATTCTCTTGTCAGTAGTTTCCCAAAGGAAAAGCGGAAGACTGTTATTGCCCTATCATTTCTAGTAATCAATTTTATTTTGGCCACGGTGTCCTTAGCCCTAACCCATCAAAGACTGCCAGACAAAAGGATCGTCAAGCCGTTGCCAGATATCATATTGGATAATGTTGCCACTCAGGACTGGGCACTTTATGTTTCAGAAATACTCATTATGGTTTCTGTCGCCGTTACTGTAACCGTTTTGTTTCTTCATAGACACAGGTGAGACAGAAAATTGTAATTTTATATTCGTTCATCTATTTTTGGCTCGAATTCACTCACACACTAAATTGTTTATATTTTCAGGTGGATTGTTTTTAGAAGAGTCTTTCTGCTCCTAGCAGCTTTATATTTAATGCGGTCCTTAACCATGTTCGTCACCGTTCTACCAGTATCGTCGTACACGTACTTTTGCTCTCCACCTTCAAATACAACGTCCGTATTCGAAATAGCTCGCAGAGCACTTCGACTGTTGAGCGGTTTTGGTTTATCTATTAATGGAGAACAAGTGTATTGTGGAGATTACATTTACTCTGGTCATACAGTTATTTTAGTCACTGCGTACCTGTTTATTAAAGAATGTATGTAATCCTTTCATATTTCGTTGTTTGAATAACTTTGAGTATTTGTTAAAAGCTGAAGTTTATTACTTTCCTCATTGAGACTTTTTCAAAACTATTTCAGATTCTTCACACAAACTGTACCTGCTTCATTGGGCATCTTTTCTGACAAGCCTGACCGGAATAATTATGGTCTTGATATCGCGCGGACATTACACTATCGATGTGATTATTGCATATTACGTGACGACAACTCTGTTTTGGATATACCATACACTTGCCAATAATCCATCGCTGAAGGTAATATGGGACTTTTAGCATACCGAACCTTTGAAAAAATAAAATGATGGGAAGAACCGATGTTATGATGAAAATAAAAACAAATTATGATTTTATTATTACAGAGAAGTCCCCACACTAGGACAAATTTCTTAGCCAGGATTTGGTGGTATCCAATTTTTAATTATATGGAAGGAAATGTTGGAGGTCCACTTCCACGGAAGTACTCTTTTCCTTGGTCTTCAAAACTTCATAGAACACGGAGAAACATTTGAGACTCGATTTAGTTAATTTATGAATAAGTACGGCCAGAAAGTGAAATGTCTGTCACACCCTACAATTGCAGGCATAACAAACCTAGTTCGTGCCGCAGCATTTGAAGTCTTTCCAAGTATCGATTTTCATCGTTATTCCGAGGTTCCTGAATGTTGGCCCAACTCAACAACGTTCCGATTTACGATTTCAGTATCCTTGTCTAGCTGAAGTTTTAGAAAACAATGTATATTATGAGAGCAACAGATTTTCATGTTACGTTGTTTTGACTGACAGTTTTACAATTTGATTTTAAGAAACTTTCTAGACAGTGATAAGTATTTGTTAGCGTGTCATTATACTAAGTACTTAGAGCGTTTCGTAAGGATAAATTTAATCATAGTATATTTCAGGCAGTTTCAGAAATAATATCGGATTGGACACTTCAGTGAAAGTGTATGTGCCTTGCATTATATAAAATGTGGACGTTTGAAAGAAAACGATTTAATAAATGCGCCCAACAGTTGTTTGGTGAATGATACTAGCAAAACATAATTTGAAAAATATGTAAATCGTGAATTGTTAAGTTGCAGCAATGTATTTGAGATGAAACCGAAACCCGACGTTGTCATTTACGTTCCGGATATACACATTCATAGCTACCAAACTCAACGCGAATTTAACCTTTGTGGCTTTACAACCTGATAATAACTAACTGACGAAACTACGATATTCCTGCAATTATCAAATTAGAATAATAACGACATATAGAAACAGCCATCCATTTTTCACTTATGACGTAGCCACAACTTTTCTGCTGAAAAGTGTAGACTGTTGTTCGATGTGTATACTATTACAATCGCTATACACCTTCCGTAACTGCACCCTGCGGAAGTTTAATTTTGGAATCCGTGATAGTCAGCAGGAAAAATGAAATTCTGCCACTAACAAAAATCGTCGTCTTTGGCGAGACGGCTCGACCTTGATTTGAAAATGATTTACTATCAAGGAATGTCAAAGTTATTCCAGGGAACAGTTGAGTTCGCCATATCAGAGACTGCACTTTACAGACAAAGGAGAGCTACTTGTTACTATAATATAATAATAACTATTTTATTTATTTGTTGTTTTACTATAATATCTGTCTTCACTGTTGTCAGTCATGAATACATTAAATCTTTCAGCCTGTCTTGTTTGTCGGTATGTCAGATCTGGATGTTAATCAACAATACAAAAACACTTAACATATATATATGTATATCATTGTTTGAAACAAGCTAAATATAAGAGAAAATATGATGTTTCAGGCTTGAGTTTAAATCAGTTAGCATGAAATAGACCTAACATAAACATACATATGTATATGATTTCAAATCAAATACCGTTTAGTAATTCTGTAAAAAGTCTGGATCCCCGTGTGGGAATATATTTTGATTATGCAATTTGAGACATCCCAGGAAGTTGTTGTGATTATTACGATGAAATTAGCTATAAAAATATTGTATATCTAGTTGTTTCGCTAAATCTAGCAACATTAATATTAAACTGCTACATATTCTGTTATTGCGTTTATATTCGCATAATATGTAGTACATAGTATCTACAGATTGAATCCGAATCTTAACTGCTAATTACTGTGTTGGAGCTACAGCTACAGCATTTAATAAATCTTCGATGATTTAAGCAGAGAAACCTAATTATCTTTTTTACTTGTTCTCGCCACTCAATATATAGTCATACGTGTACACTGCATTACTTGCATTGTGTATTGTCATGTACGATGTATCGAGTGCTTATTAGCATAAGCATTGCTTTCAGTTAATGAGATATTTAGTCTTATTAGCTGTCAGTCGGTCAGGCTTACAACGCACATATATAACGGCACCACCGTTTTAGACGTTTTTCATGCCTTGTGTTACAGAAGAAGTTTGTCAGTCATAGCTAGACTTTTTTCTTTTTTACAGTAATGTGAACTAAATTTTCATAGCAGACAGAAGTACCACGGAGAATACTTGTAAATTGTTTTATGAATGAAAACGGAACCTTATGAACGTTGGCGGACAAATATAGATGATTCATGCGTGAGTTCACACAGAGTCCCATCTAAAAATCATTTACCTTAAAAAAGCCTTTAAATGATCAACTAGCGAGTTATAGACTAAAAATACTGGCTAGAAAAAGAAATTTTATACAATGAATTCGGCCAACCTTTTAGTGCTTGGTGTTTCGGTTATTTTCACCGGGTATCTTAGCTTTGGGTAAGACTGAATCTATAAAAACAGACAAACAAATTTTTTTAAACTCCATTGAAACGTCGTAGAAATTTAAAAAAATCATAACTGTGCAGAACATCACAGGATACAACTAGCGACACTATTCCAAAACTTTGGCCAAACATATCTGATAGTGGATCGTTTTTGAAGTTTCCTAGTATCTCCGGGAGCGGAGGCTTGAACTTCAGTTTTTATGATGCATTCGTGAGTGCTATTAATAAAACCCGTAACTTCCCTAATATGTTAGTAAGACATGGAAACTTCACTTTGCTCCAACTAGCTTTACTTAAGGCAGTTGGAGGATTGGCAGCAGGTAACTAGAAAATTTACAAACCAACTTTTTCAAGACATATTTTTAACAAGTTTGGCGTCTTATTTTCGTCGTATTTAGGCGCAGCAACAGTTGCAATAGAGGGGTTTCTTCTAAAAAAAAGTCACAATCAAGATATACACATGGCGCATGATCATCACGCAGAGTCGTATGGTTCCCCTCCATCAAGTTCGTACGGATCCCCTCCATCAAGTTCGTATGGTTCCCCTCCTTCCTCTCCCCCATCCAGCAACTACGGAGCTCAACCTCCTTCCGCTCCCCCATCCAGCAACTACCGCGCTCCTCCCCCATCCAACAATTACGGCCTTTAATAACATCATATGAGTACATTCCAAATCGCCTCGAATTTCTTGCTTTGACTCACATAGCGAATTATTGTAATGTACTTGCGATTGTGACGGCGTTTAAATTCCACCGACTTATCCAATGATGCGTTTCCATATTTATTACTATGTCCTTATTAGATAATTTGTCCTGAAGAAGACCACGGTAGGGGTCGAAAGCTCGACGAAAATAAAACAATGATTTCCTCAAACATCGTTCAAATTTCTAATAATTTATTACTGTGTTGTGTTACCGCGCTGTAAAATTTATTTAATTTCATATTTTGTAAGTTCGGTTAGCACACCGAAGTTTGATGAAATATTCGACCATGCATACTTCGGTATATTTTTTAACATTTAGCTAATTGTTTATTTAATTCAAATTTTTGTTTACTGTTCAGGAAAATAATATGACACTCGCATTGTCCACATAAATGTAATTATAGCCATTTTCAATTTACTATTGTGCAGCCTATTTATATTTGCACATAATGCAGTAAAGTATTCATTGTCAGTCTTAAAGTATATGGTTCTAAACTTCATAAATTTAAATTAATATATTTTATATGCTGGACAAGCTTGAATATAAACTCAATAAAAACTCCTTAAAGCCACTATACAAAAATGACAAACTTGAATTATCTATTTGTGTACGCAATGTACTTTGAACCCAATCCAATTTAGAATTCCCACGGCTGTTGACGATGAACTCACCGTAGTCTGCAACTGCACAACTTAAACACTGTAAGCTTTGAACTTCAATTATTTGAGGTCTTAGACTGCCTGCAGTTGTCCCTCGCAATTTCCCAAAAAACTCGATTTTATCTCCTGATCGAAAATTTAGTACGTGATCTATAAGATATTGCTTCTCGTTTTTGTCATGCAACTCTTCAGTTTTCAGCAAAATGGCAGCCGGTGCTAGCGTCTCTCCATCATTTAATACCGGAAGAAAGCTTTGCCAATTTCGTGACCCATCATCTTTGAGGGATGCAAGAATTCCCACGGAGATGTCGAACACGACATCTTGTATAGTGGAGTCATCAGTAGAACGTGAGAGTTTTTCCACTTTTACAATCGATATCTTGCCCTTCCATTTAACAAAAGTCGGTAAAGCATGATCTCCATATAATGTAGAGCATTTTATGTGTGTCGCTGCTGGACTGTGAGTATTCCAAGCTTTCCTATGGCATGTGGAATCATAGTCCTCCCATTCCAAAAATAGCACTTCTTTTTCAGGTGTGAACCCTTTTGTTTCATTAGTATTTTCTCTATAGGCATTAAAAATCAATCCAAATGTGGTTATGAGCAATATTGAAGTGACCATAACCAACAACAGTTTCCACGTTTTCAACTTCGACGACATGAGAGCCATTAAACCCGTGATCAAAAGCGCAGCACAAACATAGGGGGACAATGGTTCACCGTTTTGTACGGCCAAAAATGTATTCGTGACTTTCAAGAGCCACCACGTACACACCAATTCTGGAAACGTTTCACTAAAAAGTCGTAACAAAGAGCTCTTAACTGTTGTAAGCAGAATGACAATAACAAAAATTGAGAATCCGTTGAGGGATAAAGATAAACATGGCAAATAGCCTCCAGTTGAAACCATTGGATGGCGAAGAAAATGTGTTTGTTCTGCAATATTTTCTCCCAAGACCGTAGTAATAAGAGGACATTTGAAATAAAGTAGAGCCACGCTCAAAAGACCACACTGTTGCCAAGTGGGGAGTATACGATGGAGTACTCCAAACTGGATTGAGATCATCACTATAATTCCAAGAGTTGGAAGTGAGTTTGGAAAATCAGAGGTAAACGATACGAGAAAAGAGCTTATTGAAATAGTGATAAGGTAAGGTAACAGATATCGTTGAACAAGACGCATTTCAACTTGCAGAGTATTCCATGACCCTTCTTTAAGTACACTCTGGAAAGTGCTTCTCCAGTCTGTCAAAATATTAACGAAAAGGAGATCAGTGTAGGTACATGTGTCTACCACAAAGAAACACATTAATGTCATATGCAGTTGTTCATTGTTTGTACTAACCTTTAAAATTCTCATATCTTAACTTCCACAATAAGAGATTATATGAAGACCATACAGTACTGATGAATAGTAAGCAAGTCAAAGCATCCCTGAGTTGCATCACATTACCCGCTACAGCAAGAATAAGAAGCTGGATAGTGAACACATTTGGGAATGAGGAAGAATTCCATTGATGCCTGCCAAGAATCCGTTTACTTTCATCTACAGAGAGTTGTGGTATTCTTCCAAGATTGAAGTCTTTGGCCACATTCAAAAGATCGCTTAAGGTTAATTTCTTTCCTGGTTGCGTCATAGCAAACAGTAAAGCAGATTGCTTTTCCCCGAAAATCTGTGACTGAACAAAAGATCTCGCTTCCTGCTTGGGGGGCCTGCATGACGTTGAAGATGCAGGCTGCTGAAGGTTGGAAGCCACCGTAAATGTTTCATTCAAATCTATATTTTTTACAATATTCTTTTCCTCGTCAGCAGGAGAAGGGGACTCGCCGGTATCTGTGGAATCTTCCCGGGTCTCTGTATCAGGCTGTTGCTCTTCAGTATTATCTTCATCGGGAAATAATTCTTCGTGTATAAACCCACTTCCTGCCTCAAATGTGACATTTTTCTTAGCTGTTGACATCCTTGCTAGTAGCTGAGATGTGGTAATAAATTCCTCACCGTTGCTGAGTCTAAAAAAATGGTTCTCTGAATTAAAAGTATCGTAATTTTATCCAACTCTCCACGCATTCGTGTGCATTGTGTATATATAGCTTAAAATGCTATGAACTTTCACACGTTTCATAATACCATACCATATTACGCAAAAACTTATACATACACGGACTTGGGACTTACTTTCTATGCAGCAGTCTTGCCGCCTTAAAGGTCAACTTTTCATCTTTGGGAGTAGTGACACAAGTTCGCACATCGAGAATGTTTTGAGCTGTCAGTCCTGTAGACAGGGTAAAAAAATAACGTCCTTATACTACGTACATATTCCCAGTTGCTGCCAGTGCAAAATGCTATATCATTATAACATGCATTACAGCAAATAAATAATATTCATATTTTCCATGCGAAAACTTTTTCCATTTCCCACTGGATAGTTGAAAAGTTGTATACTGTGTATGAACTAAAAATGACTATGAGTCAACGGAAATATATTGGTGTAACATACCACGCCCTGATTGGAGACATTCTCTGAGTAAGTGGGTCGCTTCGTCATTTCCTTGCTCCGATGATTTAATGAGCCAATAGAGAGCAAGTCGGGCATTTTCATCTAGAAAAGGAAATGGAGAAATAGGTAAATTGTCATGTAAGTTGAACATGCTAGATTTCTATCATGGTGTCATTTTATTCAGCTGTCACAGAATATTTCGCTCCATACAATACAGCGTGATGAAGTGTGAATGTCTCGACCTTCTCTCGCTTTACTTATTATTCTTGCTACTGTGACTATGTAAGTATCTCAGAACTCAGAACATACGAAATTTGAGCATGTTTCAAAGTAAATGCACAGTTCTACATTAACATTACACATCAAAGCATTTCTTCGTGAATTTGCAGAAGAACAAAATGAATTTTTGGTTCCCTTTTATTTTTCTATTAATATTTATGGTCTGCTTACTCCATATGAATATTTTATTTATATTTTGTTATTTACTTTTTCGAGTGAAAACAGAGATAGAGTATTTATTGAGTGCTATTATTTATTTTCATATTATATTTAGTTTATAATTCATAATTTATTTTTCAATATAATACGTTTTATTCGAGGAGGGTTATATTATAATAGTCACTAACGGAATTTAACAACATCGTAGCACACTGAAAGGTCATCACTTACTCTGAGTTTTGTCGGAAGCTTCAGGATCTGAGTTTTCCTGGAGAAGTCGCTTTGCCACATCCAGCTGAGCGTCTTCATCCCCCTCTTCAGCCAAGTTGGCTCTGAGAATGTTTATACTCACCTTGGAACGATCTATGCAATGACGACAGAGGAAAAAACAACAAGAACGATCACGACGAGAACCTATGTTTCCACCGATTTGATGTGGTGGTGGATCATCGAACAAAAGAAGCAAAACAATAAATTCCCAAGCTATACAATACTGGTTATGCATGCCCACTCATGCAAATGCAATATCATTGGATGCATTTTTTGCACACATTTATTTTTCTGCGACTGACTTAAATGCAAAAACCTATCTTACTTAAAATTATCAATTACAGAGTGAATTTCCTCATAATGACATGAACAAACACATAAGTCATAACTGTTGACTGTAATTTTTCCCAAAGTTATCTTGATATCAAGCTAGCAAAGCGAATGCTAAAGCTGTAAAATCAAAGTACCTGTAATGCCTATTAATTAACAGTTCTTTGCAAAAGAAACATACGCCCGCAACATGTGAAAACCCAACATAAAAACGTGGTCCTAAAAGTCCTAAATGAGTCTCGCGCTTCATTTTCAAATACTTATATTTCAAACATATTACAGCACATCCAATAAACAACTAACACCTCTGATAAAAATAATCCATTGAATCTCTCTATACTTCATTTCATGATATACTTTCCTTTCCTCTTTCATATAATACCATGCTATGCTACTACATGTAATATGAATAAAAAAGCTTTAGAGCAGATAGAAGTTATGACAAAAAATGAGATGATGTGAAATTGATTGACGTGACAATCTTCAACATATATCATACTGCAATGGTATAGTAATCTTGCAGGCATATCAATGAACAACAAAAAATAGTAATATAGAATAAAAATTAAGCATGCCTGGCAAAGCGAATCTGCAGATTTTATCCTCACACCTGGCAATACATTATCATATCAGTTCCGTTCCATTCTACCTGTCTATTACATTTATACATAGTCAACCGTCTAGCAGTCTTACATACACAATGCATAGCGCTATTCTATTTTAGCTTCAAATTAAAATATTCATCTTTAAAAACAGGTAGCTTCCCCCGCCTGTAACATTGTATCATTAAATTCTTTCTCAAAATGACTTTTTCAAACGTACCTTGCAACGTCCAGGATTTTCTCTGTCGTTTAATATCCCCAGCCATTTCTTTAGAAGATAAAAAAATGACCGTCTGCTGTCAATCAGCCTTCACCTTGTTTTTCCCTTTCTATTATTCATACACAATCTCCTCCAATACTCCAACAAGTCTTTTTCCAGCAAAGTCCTGATAATTCTACTTACACTAGTAACACGTCAATGAACCACATTCAAGACATTTTCCATCTCTAAATCGTATCGTGGAGAATGCAACCATCAACCATCTACCAGTCAACCGGAGGAAAGAATGATTGAGAATTCTTTCGTTCTTTCATGAATTATTTAACAATTTACAGATCCGACCGAGATCCACATTGATCCATGACTAAAAATCTAAATTGTTACCTACTACCACCACTTTACAACTCATTCAAGATTCACTCACACCGGTATACGTTTTGAAGTTGGAACGATGACTCTTATTCTCCAGCAGACCAACAAAAATTCTGCAGCTAGCAACCACCATTCTCTACAAAGGTTAGATCATGACTGAACGCTGCTTTCTTTTCGTTATCAGATGTATATCCTGATCCAGCTCCGATGTACACAAGTGCAATGCACGTACTGGCTTTACGATCATGAACAGAAATAAGTCAACAACAGCAAGTTTTTTTTGCTCGTATCTGCCACTTATGCCATATCAAGATGATGCAGGCAGTGGTCCATGTCTGTACGAATAGACTTTGCAGTTTTTAAAGCAACGAAACCCATCACATCCCGAAGGATGTGTATATTTTTTTTGTTAGGATGCTGGTTAAAAATACCTGTTCTTCCCAGCATTAACTACAAGAAATTCACTTTCGCTTGTGTAAATTCATTACGCAAAACGGGCAGAAGCTTTTCTGTTGAAAACTTATTTCGTCTCCTTACAGAGGATGTATATATATGGGACTGGAAATTGGAAAATGTAATAATAAACATTTGCTACAAGAGAACTTTTAGCTAGTCTTTGTATTCGAGGAGAAGCTCTCTGTGTATATTTTCAACGCGCTTTTATAATCTATTTTGCTTTATCAATGTTCTGTTGTTCTCCATGCTATATCAGCTTGGTAAGTGTTCCTTTCGCACAAAAGCATCTGTCCATTTTGTGTACATAAGCGAAAGCAAGGTATTTTTCATCCCATCACTACTCACAATAAGTCCAAAAACGATAAGTTTTGCCACGTTGTTGCCCTCCACAAACAAGGACTTACCTTAGGTAGATTTTTGCATATGAGCCATGAACCTGTCTACAATATCCCGTTTGTCCTACATGATGTGATGCACATAGCCAAAAATGGTGATAGGCGGATTGAGAAATTCATTTTTTTGTTTGTTGAGTAATAGAGGAATAATATTGGAATTAGTGGAAGGTATGGGAGAAGAGGTGTGTGTTGGATATCGTTTTATTTAGGAACGAGGACTATGTCTCTCGATATGGAATGCAATATAATTGTGTACAATGATATATTTTTCTCGCGTGGATGTACGTGTCTTTCAATTTACTTGCGGAACCTTGTATTGTGCACACAAGGACCTTTATTTTATGTCTTGGTACGTGATCGTGATAGGATCAGAATTCAAAATTTTGTCAGTCATTCTCAAAGGCTGAGCTAAGATGCGAAATTCTTTCTCTGTACATTCACTATTTTTTGGTAGCGAGATAACAATTGCAAACAAGACTTTTTATTAGCGATTACGACAAATGTCACCATTTTGGACATAATGGGACTTCTAAAAGTTAATGTAAAGGAACAAAGTGCGCATCTTATCGCTCAGGGCTTTAGTTGTATTAGTTTTATGAATTTTGCTACAAGCTGAGCAAACGTGACATTGAAAGTAATATTTAAAGTAAATATGCAGAGATAGATGTAGCGTAAATAGTTGATAAAATGCAGAACTGCCTTTATGCAAATAGTGTGAGACAGTTTTATATCGTTTCATCTGCTCATGTACAACACGTTGTTCTTGTTTTAGTTGTTCGCATTACAAGAGGCATTTTGTATTATTGGCTATTTAGCTGTATTCTCCAAGAAATTAAGCAGATATATGTACTGCTTGTTTGCAATCCTTCGTACTTTCAGCGTTTCTCATGATTATTTATTGGATAATGATGAGTAAACAGAATGGAGGAAGTTTAATGCTAATGGCCATTGTTCCTTGAATAAATAACATAAAATGACAGGGAAATGGATTTTCCGCCCAATAATTTCAAGATTTTCTGGACTCCTTTCATGCAAACAAAATGTAGCTAAATGACTAATAGTTACTCATAAGATCTACTTAAACTACCTGTATTTACATACATTATTTCATATCCAGATTTCAGGCAATGTATTTCATTCAACTTGTACACAAAGAATCCCATTACACCATGCCATGTCTTCTTTCTAAAAATAGTCGTAGAGTAGTTGCAACCGTTTTATGCACTATTTCAGTTTCCTCTAGATTCCAGACTGGAGCTCTCTCCTCGATCATGTTCAATTATTGGGGCTTCCTTGTTCCTACAAATTGACTATGACTACATCAGAACACGAATGAGATGACAAGTCTCAGTGAGCAAAGCTATGATCACGACTGTGAACATGTATGATGTTGTGCCTGACTAAAAGTAAACCAGAAATTTAAAATGCATTCTATAAAGCCCTTGTGCCGTGTTATTGTGCCCTTTGTATTTGCTTTTCACTTTGTCACAGTCGTAGGATATGGTTTTACGAGTGGCGCGGGACGGGAAGAAGATGTAGTAAAGCATATCCAGTTTCCCAAAATAAACATAAAGCGTTGTTTCCTCGAGTACGAATTTAGAGCTATGACGCTACATAAGAGACCACGAGAACATAAGTATAGACAATATATTACCAAAGAATAACATTCATTTTTATTACAGCTCGCCAACACTACAATACTCACCAACTTATCTTCATGTTGGGTGAGTTGATACTGCAATAAAAGAAACAAGTGGAGAAACTGACGAGACGAGGGAGTGTTCATATTTATACACATCATCTTGTATCAATCTCAACTCTAAATTACCCGCATGTCCTTGTAAGTTCCCTTGTGAATGGAAAAACGTCCATAATACATGATTTTATCTTCCTCGTTTATTAAAGTACAGCATCGCAAGGCAATTATGTTGAGCCTTCCACATCTGAAAACTTTTCTTGTCCAGAGTTGTACTGAAAAACTATATTGCTCCCATTAACCTCGTTTACAAATTTATGCTTAAACTTATCCCGACTGGCATGAGTTAAAATGGATCGGATATGTAATCATGGATATTTTCAATCAACTTGCTGGCTTTTTCGGAAAGAATAAGTCTCGGACGTAGCGTTCCAAGGCTGCTTTGAAACAGCAAGGGTTCGTGAAATAGGGTAATTAGAGAATGGTACTCGGAAGTTGGACTCCAGGGAACAAATTGTCAACATTGCCTGCACATATTTCTCCGTCGCAGATGGTCTAATAGTACTCTACAGCGACAACTGTAGACATTGATCCAATGAATATCATACCTAATTATGCTATTTGCTCAATCCGAGCATAATTTCTTTCCTTTGGTTTTGATAACGTTAGTTTATACGTTGTTGCAAAGATATTATGCTCATTAGCTGTAAAATACCTACCTTTACATAAGGGTGTGATTTTTTTGCTTTAAAGTTTCATAAACTACTGGAGCTAGAACTTATCCTGTGAATAAATGCATTGAACATGTAAACTGTGAACGGACTGGTCTGAGGCTAACCTCGTATGGTTCAGTCGGCACGACGTTTTTACCTACTACCCATCACGCCCAAATTATCTGACCAATGAGAGATAAGATGAGTTTGATGATTCGCATGTGTTCTCACAGGAAGGTAACAAAAACTCTCTGACATCACAACTTGGGAAGCTAAAAGCTCTAATAAAAATTTGATTAGCACACATGCTCATAAAGAAGTGTCTAGAAAAGTTAATTACTTTCCTATAACTGGTAATCTTCTAATTTATGCATATTCATTAATAAACTGCAATTTTTAACTATATAACTGATATTTGATTCGATGAACTTGAATAAGAGAAGTCTAAAGCTATATCTTGTTTTAATGATGTAACAGCACAGTGATGAGAAATTGCAGATATCTTCAGCGTGTGCATATTCCATAATACATAACATCATATACTAGCGTACCATATAAATGTTTTAAAGACAGTCTAGCATTTATACCTACTGTTGAGTCTATAACTCCTCCGTATACGGGATTTTCCTATGAATAAGGCATCAAGCGAACTGTCTAATGCATGCATTTTCCTACAATTTTGCTACAGCGTAGAAGCCTTCGAGCAAAACACGTTATATGAGGAACGTTGGACTTTTAAGAAGTGAGGAGATACCATACACATACCTATTTGTGCATGTGCAGCGCATAATGTGGTATGAACACATGAACTGAATAACAAAAATCATTTAGTATGGATGTCCAAAATCTGGTGGTGGTTTTACTCTGACATAAACAACTGAACTACTTCATTTAGTGGACTGCTCGTATTCCAAAGATCTGATGCGTGTTAGCATTATTAAGGTTTGTTAAAACCTTTGATTTCATATGCGTGTAGCATGTTAAGTAGAATCCTTCTGCTGGAGTTAAGATTAAGAGTAATTGCTTCATGGATTTTCGTACCTTGAGAGAGTTGAGAAACACACGTAATATCTTTCCCACAGCCAATCCAGTTTCCACAGATTTCTCGTGCTGGAAGGATTCACCGCATCCAGAATTACATGTAAGTGTTTAAATTACAAATATGAAACTCATTTTGGTTCTCTGTGAGCCGGCTGCAGACGCTTTGCGGTGAGGAAATAGTCGAGAAGTTTTTTTTCTGTACAGTGGTGGTATTTGCATACACAGTTGTGTAGTTTTAGCTGAGAAAACCGACATACGGAACACTCCCGCACCGAAATGGGATCGCTGTCAGAAGCACCACTGTGGATTCCCCGGAAGGAAGAAGTTGCCAACACGAGATTGGATTCTCTACGGAGATCTGTGAATAAAAAACATTCCCTCCAGCTTGGTATGTATAACATGTTGGCTTTATACATTCTAATTCTTTTCTGAGTCGTTTATTTGGAGAATATTTTGTGAGTTCCGAAAGTTGGTTTATGTTCATGATTTTCTCAGGATGCATGTGGTATAAGTATAAAGAGCTGACATCAATGTAGGCAGGGTGTGATGTAGTAACAAACAGGTTCATGGAGCATAACAAACTTTTCTGAAGGATTATGACATAAAAGATTTTCAATGATGGAATGTTATGATGATGATATAATATGTTTGTGTATATTTGCCGATACCCGACTTTCCCATGTACACTCTGGAGAACTATTTGCATTATTGTGTATGAATTGAATGTTATTTCTCTGATTAATACAGAATCATATGCTGACCTACATAAATGGTCAGTAACTCAGAAAGCCAGCTTTTGGTCAGAAGTTTGGAAAATCGGGGATATTATTCACAGCGAGCCATACATACAAGTTATTGATGAGAAGCTGTCAATTGACGCAATTCCAAAGTGGTTCACCGGTGCAAAGTTAAATTATGCTGAAAATCTGCTGGAGAAGGGAAATGATGATGATATTGCTGTGTACTACAAAGGTAACATGTTTGCATAATGGTATTTTGACATTCTTTGTGCAAAGGATGGGGGGCGTATGGTTGCAAACGTGTTGACGGGTAACATATGAAAGCACTTACGACAATGCAATTTAAATATAGGGGAAGGGCATCAAGTAACAGAAAAACTTACATTTGCTCAATTGCGCTTGGAAGTTGCCGCCTGGGCATTGGCTTTAAGAAGTCTTGGAGTAAGCAAAGGGGATGTAGTTGCAGGGATCATGCCCAATTGTCCACAGGTATATGCGTTTTATATTATTTACGTTTCCGTAAAATGGGATGAACTAATCTTGTTATATTTGACTTCATTTCTTTCCGTTCTGCAGACGTTGATTGCTGTTCTTGCGAGTGCAAGCATTGGTGCAATATGGACGTGTACTTCCCCTGATTACGGAACTACAGTAATTTAACTAAAATTTAACCGGATGACATATTGCCATTGTATGACGCTCAAAAATGTCTACTTGATGTAATTGACAGGGAGTCGTAGAGAGGTTTAAACAAACAGAGCCCAAGGTTGTTATATCCGCAAATGCAGTATTCTACAATGGAAAAACACATCCGATGAGAGAAAAGCTAGAGCTGATACTAGCTGAACTTACCAGTGTCAAACATGTTCTCATAGTCCCATTTTTGACAAGTTCCAATGAAGAGCTGAAGCCTTTCCCTTATGAAAACTGGTTAGACGAAAACATCAATACTTCCTTCCAATATTTACTTACAAAATAGGGAAAAGGCATAGCATTTTTCTTATTTCATAGGAAATGGTCTTCTGAGCTGGTTAACGACATCCGATCTTCGAAAGTTCAACTCCATTATGAACAACTTCCATTTGATCATCCACTTTTCATTTTATACTCATCCGGGACGACTGGCAAGCCAAAGTGCATGGTCCATTCCTCTGGGGTATGCTTTCGCTGGAATGTTGTATTGATGCTGTGGCATTTCTAATGAATGAATGCATTAGTATGATAAATAGTTTAGCACAGTATTGTTTTATATGGCAGGGCACATTACTAAAACATGTGGAAGAGCATCTGCTGCAAAGTGATCTTCGTAATACAGATATCATTTTTTACTACACGACCGTGAGTTGACATTAGCAAAAAAACTGCTGTCTTGCCGATTTGCCTTGAGTGATAACCTTTTTGTGCATATGATATACAGGTAGGATGGATGATGTACAACTGGCTGATTTCTTCACTAGTCTGCGGTTGCTCAATCGTCTTATACGATGGAGCACCAACTCCCGCTTTGTGGAGTTTAATAGATGAGCTAGATATCACAATATTTGGTACAAGTGCAAAATGGCTTGCAGTCCAAGAGGATATTTACTTGAAAAATGCTGCTGAAACTGGGAGGTCTACAAAAGAGCTAGATAAAAATGGAACTAAACTACGGATGGTTCTTTCTACGGGGTCACCTCTAAAACCCCAATCTTTCGATTTCATTTACAATAACATAAAAAGAGATTTGATCGTTGGGTCGATTTCTGGTAAAACTCGTACACAAATATATGAGCATACCTTTTTAATTTTAAGAATTCATCTTTGTGATTTCCTCCTTGATTGAAACTGGTTCATGCACAAATGCTATTACAGGTGGCACAGATATCGTTGGGTGTTTCATGGGACAAAATGTGATGTTACCAGTGTACCGTGGAGAAATTCAATCTTATCATTTAGGCTGTGATCTGGACTGCGTTGATGAAACTGGAAAAAGTGTGATTGGAAATAGAGGGGAGCTCGTGGTACGCTCTCCGTTTCCAAGCATGCCTACCCATTTCCATAATGACGATGATGGAATTCTTTATAAGAAAGCTTATTTCAGCAAGTTCCCTGGGATCTGGGCTCATGGGGATTTCATGCTTGTTAGTTCAACAACAAAAGGAATTGTTATGTTGGGACGGAGCGATTGCACACTGAATCCCAGTGGTGTCAGGTATTTTTAATTGAATTGCATTTTTATCAGACAGAAAGCTATTTTATTCCCGGTGGTATTGATGCCTGCAATTACTTTTTTTCCTGAATAGATTTGGGAGTGCCGAGATTTATCAAGTTGGTAAGTTGATAAATGAAGTTTGTCGATGTATGCAAATCCCATTTGGGAAAGGATGGTGGAATTAATAAACGTCAATATGTGGAATAGTGGAGCAGTTCAAGGAGATTTCGGACTCGGTTTGTGTGGGACAAAGGAACAAATCAAAATCTGATGAGAGAGTAGTTCTTTTTCTGAAATTGGGAGAGGGCGAGTCATTCACAAATGAATTGGTTGCGAGTCTGAAGAAATCAATTCGGGAAAATTTATCACCGAGGCACGTTCCAGCAGTTATTTTACCTACCAAAGAAATTCCGGTACGTGATGTCAAGATAAATTATTACTCGTTAAATCGTTTTTTCACCAGTCTTCAATGTATGATTGCTCATATAACTTTGTTCAATAGTACACGATAAGTGGAAAGAAAGTGGAGATTGCAGTTCGCAACGTTATTGAACGTGAAGAAGTGAAAAACAAAGGGGCACTTGCAAATCCACAATCCTTAGACTGTTATCAAGACATTCCAGAGCTGGTTGCATGGACATAACAATTGTGCAACGACAGACAGATTTGACATTTAAAAATGTAGCTATCGAATACCGTTATAATGGCTCAAATACTGTAAAAATACGATTCTTTGAAATATGTATGAGTATGAGCTTTTATTTGTACAAATACAATATAAGGGATTTAAAACAGAAAAAATGCTAAAATTGGCAGATTTAGTAAACTCTAATAAACATATACATGATATAGATTATCGAAAAGCGAACATTTCATTTACACTCAACTTTTTACACGCAATTTAAATATTTCAAAAATCTCATAAAACATGTCGACAACTTCTAATTTGCAGCTGCTACCTTCTCACTAGCAACCGAAGGTGACTGATAAGATTCCATTGGTGGGCATGTGCATACTAAATTTTTATCTCCGTAAATATCATCTATGCGATTAACGGTGGGCCAAGTTTTTGTTTCCGGACGAACGAATGGCTGAACAAAAAAATCATTTGATTACTTTGAATTCGAACAAGATATGAAAACCTGAAAAATGCTTAAATTTAATACCGCAGGGAAAGCTGCTGATTCTCTACTGTATGGGCGATTCCAGTCCGAGCGCATAACTTGTGCTTGTGTGTGAGGGGACATTTTCAAAGGATTTAATCCAATATCCATCCTTCCTTCCTCTATATCAGCAATCTCTTGCCTGATATCTGAAGAGATTGTAAAAAAACATGGAGCATCACTATGCAAGAACTTTAAATTGCAATTTTCGCTAACGACCGCTCACACGCTCGCTCGACTTACAGATCAAAGCATCACAGAATCTATCCAATTCTCCCTTGTCTTCTGATTCTGTTGGTTCTATCATGAGTGATCCTGGAACAGGCCATGACATTGTAGGTGCGTGGAATCCATAATCCATTAAGCGCTTAGCTATATCAACTGGTTCGATATTCGCTGTCTTTTTGAAGTCCTTCACGTCAATAATAAACTCGTGTGCTACCAGGCCGCCTAAGCCAGTATGCAAAATTTTGTAATGATTTTCTAACCGTTTAGACATATAGTTTGCGTTTAGTATGGCGACTTGTGTGGCACGTTTAAGTCCTTTAGCACCCATCATCTAAAATGATTATTTAAAAGGGGTTAACACCGTCTCTCTGTATATGAGCATCACATTATATTATGGAGGTGTAAGGTAGAAGTGTGAAAGTTTATCACACCTTGATGTAAGCCCAAGAAATTGGAAGAATAGCTGAGGAGCCGAAAGGAGCTGCGCTAACTGCTCCAAAGGATTTTGACAATTTTCCCATTGATGCTAAGGGATTGACTACAGGGTGAGATGGAAGGAAGGCTGCCAAATGTTGTTTTACTCCGATAGGACCCATTCCTGGTCCACCTCCTCCGTGAGGTATACAGAAAGTTTTGTGAAGATTCAAATGTGAAACATCAGATCCATAATCGCCTGGTCTGCAGATACCAACTTGGGCATTCATATTGGCTCCATCAAGGTATACTTGTCCTGTACAAGCGAATGTTACCAAAAGTGAAGAGAAATTATACACAATGGCAATTAAAAACGTAACATCGTAATTGGTGATTAGGATGTTAGTGAGTTTAAATAAAGTGATTTAGAATACTTAAAGAAATTGATAACCAAACTCGGTCATGCGTGATAGAAGTTATCAGAATTGAAAGTAAATTTTATGCAATGGAAAACCTGTTTGGTTGGAATGAGATCTTGTCGTAGCCTGTAATTTCACATAGATCCTTTTCCAGCTGCTCAAAGAGCTCATTGTATCCTAATGTCTGATCTAATGGGACGAATGGGTGAATGTCTGTGAAGTGTCGGAAGCTGCAAGGCATCATCTCGGTTGTACTATTCAATTTCATTGTGCATGAACCCTGGAAAACATTTATCGTTATCGTTGTATTAAAGAAATGTGAATGAATCTCTTGTATCACGACAATCTTGTCCAATTTACACACTTACGAGTGGGATCATAGAATGAACTAGAGAAAGATCTTTGTTCTCGAGCGTTTTCATGTACCGAACAATACGAGTTTCGGATTGGTGAGAGTTGAAAACAGGGTGGGTAAGGTACGAGGATGTTCTTCTGTATTCTGAGTTTACAATGTTGCCTTCTAAACCGTCCACGTCGACAATTACCTTTTCTAACTGTGGAAATTAATTACACTTTAGTATTTACACAGTTGACCAGTTTAACAATACGTAAGCACAATATCTTTTACCTTGAGTAAATTAGTGTTGCTTTTAAAAATCCAAAGTAAGTCGTCGAGATCATTTTCCGTTGTGGTTTCATCCAAAGCGATTCCAACCTGTAATTTTTCAAAAAAAATTGTGAGAGAGTTATCTCACAATCAATTACAAATGCGTCTTCTAGAGTACTTACGCAACCATCAGCATAATATCTCAAATTAATTTCACGTTGTTTCGCCCGATGCCTGATTTCACTGGAAGCCATAGCTGGGTTGACCTTGAGTGTATCGAAGAATACTTTATTTTCAATAGAATTTCCTGAATCCTGCAAACCTTTAGCTAATACAAGAGTTGCTTTGTGAACTCTGTCTGCAATATTGTGAAGACCCTTTGGACCATGATAAACGGCAAACATGGCCGACATATTTGCCAACAGGGCCTGAGCTGTACAGATGTTACTGGTGGCTTTGTCACGACGTATGTGCTGTTCTCTAGTTTGCAGAGCTAACCGAAATGCGTCTTTTCCATAAGCGTCTCTAAAATTGTTGGAATCCGCCCAATATATAGTCAAACTTTCTCAAGTATATTTTATAATTAATAAAACTATTTTTACCTTGTGACTCCAATCATTCTGCCTGGCATAAGTCGAGTGAGTGACGTTTTGCATGCAAAGAACCCAGCATGAGGTCCTCCATATCCGAGAGGAACTCCAAACCTTTGACTAGTTCCGACAGCAATGTCCACATCAAACTCTCCAGGTGGTCGCATAATTGTTAGGGCAAGGAGATCAGTAGCACATGAAACCAA
Organism: Sinodicranocentrus sp. ZH6; assembly: GCA_027743935.1. Classification (NCBI taxonomy): domain Eukaryota; kingdom Metazoa; phylum Arthropoda; class Collembola; order Entomobryomorpha; family Entomobryidae; genus Sinodicranocentrus; species Sinodicranocentrus sp. ZH6. The sequence goes on from JAHZNA010001464.1 coordinate 35,875, forward strand.
TGTCTAAATTACAAAAACAAATTGTTATTGCCAAGGTTCGGCAGTAGGTTAGCGAAAATCGTTCATGCAAGAAAACTTACTCCGTTTGTGTGAGCCTTATGTACAACTTCGCTGAAATCTAGGACGTTTCCCTCAGTGTCAGGGTATTGGAACAACACGCCAGAAAAGTCTCGGTTAGAAAAATCCAAATCATTTATGTTCCCTACAATCACTTGCATTCCAAGTGAGTTTGCTCGTGTTTCAACAACACTGATCGTTTGGGGATGAAGTTTATCTGAGAGGAAAAACTTTCTTCGCTTGTTTTGTCTGTTTGAACAGGAACAAATTCGCAATTCAATTTTTCTTGTTCGTCTTCTGTTTTTTCGTTTCTACAAATATATTTTTAACTACCTGTAGCAAAGACCCATGGCTTCCGCAGCTGCTGTACCTTCATCTAGCAATGAAGCATTTGCAACTGGAAGTCCCGTTAGATCAGTTACCATTGTCTGATAATTAAGCAGACCTTCCAACCGTCCTTGAGCGATTTCAGGCTGGTAAGGTGTGTATTGTGTGGTCCTATGGACATAATATTGAAGAGCTCATTAGAAATTATTGTTGCATTGTACGTCAAGCTTCACGGTAGCTCTTAAGTTCATTTTACCATCCTGGATTCTCAAAAAGGTTTCTCATAATCGGATGTGGGACAACACAGTTGTAATAGCCCATTCCAATAAAACTCCTCCAAATCTTGTTTTTCTCAGCGATGGCCCGAATTCTGGTGATTACCTCATGCTCATCTGGAAAAATATTATGTGAGTTTTACTTTACTAAATTGGTTCATATTTTTATGTCACACAATCTGTATATTATGCAGTCAGTTTATATCATCTGTAAAGATATTGATGGATTAATGTATCATTCCTATTCATCCAAGAAGACCTCTTTCCTACTTTGAGAACATGCGTAGTGTATCAATACTTTGACCTACAAGACATATTTGATAAGCGTTGTCACGTAATCACGAGTACAGCTCAATGTATTGTGATTTGTGAGAGTGGCAGACAAAATGGAGCCTCTTTGAAATTGGATTTTACAATCCATCATATTGGAGTCGCTGACACCAATTAAAACTTACCGTAGCATTCTTCCAGATCCAAGTCACGAGTCAAGCGAATGTTTTGTGGAACTGCTACTTCGATCATGTCATCAAGGGTCTAGGGAAACGTGAAAAAAGTTTATGAAAATCACGCTAACTACTGCTGCACAATGTTCAATTTTAAATGTTATGTAATGAAAATTGAAAATACCTTATATCCAATATAAGCCAACATTTGATCCCGATCACTTTCCCTAGGCCCTATATGCCTGGAGGCGAATTCCTCTCTTTTCGGAATCAGCCTTCTTGGTCTTGACTCCGTCGTGGAAGTTGAGTACAACCATTTTTGCGGATTTCTTACTACAGAGACTGAAAGCACCCTAGATTTAAAGCCCGACCTAGCCAGGCAACTTGTAGCCACGCGTGAAAACATTTTTTCACCAAACTTTTTGCAAATTACCAAAACCAATATGATGGCAAACGTACACACCGAGGCTGAGTAGCCGTCACTTGCACCAAGTAATGCCAACTGCCAACGCACACAAAAGTTGAACTGAGTTTAAGCTAACAAATTAACAAGTATATAAAATTTCTTATTCCAGAGATAACAAATGCAGCCATTTTTACAACATGCATGACTTTTCATAAATAATAATCGGGCTATGATATGTAGCACAGTCCATGGATAAATCTTGGTTAACTTAGTCATACAGAAGAATGTGAAAAAGCTGGTATACTAAACTATGAAGATTTTAGGTGAAGGTGGCAACCTATACATGCCATCGGCAATGCTATGTGGTTATGTTATATAAATATGAAATGGAATACTAATACAGGTTATCGGGATTAAAAATGACGTCCCTTAAAGTAGCAAATGCGTAACTTGAAGACAAAATCTCGTCTTCAATTCATATAATATGGTATTTCTTACATCCATCACTATTCAAATTATTTGTACATGTTTTTGTAGAATAACGTATGGGTTCAACGAGTGTGGTATGGATAATTTTTACATTATCAGCTTACAAAGGATGACCCGAAATACGCTCTCTGCACATATTAGTGACAAAGTTAGGGTCATTATCGAGATTAAACGAAATCACATTATTGGATATAAAATATGATACAGTCAGTAAGAATGTCTTTAAATCAATGCAATGCTTGGGAATGGATTGTTAGCTCGGTGGATCCTGGCCTTATTGCCTTTCCTTTGTACCTGACATCTGGGTTTGTACTGCATCAAGGATACATCATTTCTGGTATATACATTGCTGGAAGGATATGATAGCCATCATGATTGCCTCAAATATATTCACTCATGACTGGTGACCTTTGCCCTGTTATACCAGCAGGCTGGTCTTGTGAGTGGATGTGGATGTGTGGCGTGTGAAATGCGCAAGTACACAAGCGTTTTTTCTCAAACTGACAGCGTAAACGTAATGCGTGTATTTTGTACAGAATAATCAAAAGAGCATTGATGATCCTTGAAACCAATTTAAGGATAATAACCCTTAGGTCGGTGGAAGTTCACTAATTAAGCAAAAAATTTGCAGTTTCAAAAGGAAATTTTCATGCGTGACATAAAACAAGATAATTTTAGTGTTTGTAAATTTTCCACAATTTCTAGTACAACAAACCTCGAATAACTATAATTGAATTTTTTTACAAGCTTAGGCATGCACATGTTTTCCTTGTAAACATAACTGATAACCATACTTATAATTGAAACCAAAGCTGTTTCTATTGATTGACCCTTATTCCAAACAAACAAGGAATATCTTAGCGATTATTATCAATATTGTCAGCTAATTTGGCTGGAAAGCGAAGTGTGGGTTTGGTGTGGCCAAAGCAAAAATCGACATTGACGTTGAAAGCCAGAATGAATGCTATACTGTAAATTTGGAAGCACACGCTACTTCTGAGCCGCGGAATATCTATATGAATGATGAAAAACTGTTAGAAATTGAAAAACAGCTTTAACTGGTTTGGCTGGAATCACACTAGTATACCTATTAGTATACTCTAGCAGTGTAAATTTCATCGTGTACAGAGTTCAAAAACTTTCCATTCCTGCAAGTCGTTTGGACCTAAACGGAATTCCCACTTCCAGCAAAAAGTCGTCAGATGCAGCCGTAACAAATGAAATGGATTTAAAGACCTTGAAAAGCATTTACATACAGACCTGCAACAAAATTAATCCCGTCAGTTATTTACACTGAAATTTAAAATAGCTAAAATACTTTATTGTAATCAGATATACCACAAATACTCAAATATGTTCAACCTACCCCAGAATCTTCGACAAAAAATAAAACACTGACTATATCCCTTTCGGACATTCGTAACAACTGAATCATGACAAATATGTCTGCCGCCAGTTGAGAGTAGGCATGTACGTGAATGACAAGAAAGTTAAATGACACATAGTCGTTGATTCTGTCTAACCAAGCAGTTAACTTTCGGTATTCTATCAAGATGTCTTCAAGAGACTTCACCAACTCCTTACCAATTCTCCTACTGCGGACATTTTGTTCTGAAGGTTCTCTGATAGTATCGCCCTAAAGTATACTACTTCCAGAACTTTCTAGGGTAAAGTTTGACTTTATTAGACTGTTGCTTTCACAGCTTAATAAAGAAGCACTTCTGTGAGCGTTTTTATGCAATGCGCTAATTTCCGCTCCCATACACGAGCTCACGAAAATAATTTCACCCCGCATTTAACCAACCATGAAAAATAAAGACAAGTTCATGAGCTCCATCGAGGATGTACTATAAATACGCAATATTAAGTTTAAACTCAACCGATATTCTCGGCGAAGTCTCATTCATTATTTGCTTACCTATTTAGAAATCTGGTTGTGAGGTGATTATATGTGCAGTATTTAAATACCGTCAGTTGTGCAAAATTTAATGGGTGAGTTGACAAGGAATGTTCAAGTGACCTCAGGGCAAACGCGCGCAACCTGCTGAAAAAATTATGGAGCTAATAGAATGCTAGTTTCTGCAATCATTTTTTAAAACGACCAATTTCAGTAGTTGATAGTTAATACAGGAAAACTGTGTATATAAGCTATTCCCCATTCCACATCAAATATTCAACGAACAAAGCTTTGCACTCAAGTAGCCTCACAATGGTATATTTTAAAGTATTATTTCATAGACGCAATACCTTCTGCGACAAGTATTTTATGGAGATTCGTCGTTTTTATACGACCCTATCAGGAGTGCAGTGACTGCTTGTGGCTTGCACCCTTCACTTTACCTACATATTATTACAATTATTAGCACTTACATTTTCTTAACCCTGAGTGGTAGTTTTTACGTGTTATAAACATTTGACACCAAAGTTACTGCTTATTGACAAATGGTCAACATGAATTGAATTGTTTCTTTATGTCACCTAATTTCACGTTATCCATTCAGCGACATTGACATTACCCGTGAGAGAGAGGGAGAAGAGAGCGAGAGAGAAAGAAGAAAAAAACTGAAAGTTTTATATATTAGTAAAATACCCTAAAGATCAATGACAATTTTTTTTGGGACGATTGATGATGAAAGACTAAAGTTTTCAATCCTTCCCTATACCTTGAATCTTGAATTCCTATCACAAAATATAATTAACCTTTAGTAATAATTAACAAATGATCAGTACGCTTGCAACGCAACCGTTACACTTTTTTCTACAAATAATGGCACCGTCTTGCACCGCTGTGCAACTCAGTAAGCACTCGGGTCATTCATTTTCCCATTATTTTACCACAACAGGGGAACGTGATTATGTTTAACGCTGCTCTTTCTGAAAATCGTCATTCAAGCGCGGTGCGACTCTGTGGTTGAAACTTTAAGAAGAAAAAAGTACTTAATGGCCAATTTACTCCACCTCCCAAATTGTTACATGGCATGTAAAAATTAATGTGAAATTGTAAACACAAGATTATGTAAAAACGGAAAATTGTGCTTGCTGCGTGTAAAAATGACATTAACAAGTGGACATAAAGGATACGATACGCTTTTGTAAATCATGAAATAGGTGCAATACATTTGAAATTTTATTAAACATTATGCATGGTAATCTTCAAGTATCATGGTTATATTTTTTTCAGAATTTTCTCCGTAAATACGTATGCATACTGGTAATTATACCGTACCTGCCAAATCTAGATCAATGTTGCTTTTGAGACTTCAATAAAAGTTAACTATTTACCAATTATTACGTTTTTGAAATTTAAATTTTTATAACATAATGCAACCATATCTTTAACTTGAATCATGAACCTAAACTGTTCTAGTTACGTTGATTGGCTTCTTATCCTCACATATTCTGGAGGCGATGTAGGATCTAAATGTTCATAATAATTTACACACTTTTTAAAAGGAACGGTATGAACCAATTTGTACCTATAATTAAAACGAGATAAATCATCTGATCAGTTTGTCGTTTCCGATTCCCTTTTCCCAACTTCTTCCGCCGCCCTAAAAACGCTAGATAAAATGTGTGAACTGATACGTACGTAGAAATTAGTAGTTTTAGATTTATCATGGTTGTCATCTTGGCATCAGGATGAACGCTGTAAGAATTTTGTTTAAATACCTACGCACGTTGCGTGTTGCATGCCAAAGTCTTATAGCAGAAAAATCCACTCAGATAACAATGAAAGATTTGAGACTATTGAATGCTCACGTAGGTGTATATCTAATCTACTCCTTAACTTACAATACAATATCGTTTACTATAATGTGCATTCTCATGAAATTGATAAAAAAAATCGATGATTTTTCGAGCGATTCAATTTTTTTGCTTTACAGTTGAATGCCATGTGGCGTTTCATTAAACAAGTATGTGTGTGTTATTATCAAGATCAAATAATTTATAATTTGGTAGCCATCCTATCGCACAGTCTGGCGGTTTATAAGAGAGTGTATCAATTTGATTAAATCTTTCCTCTACTTTTTTTAATTCCTGTACACAAACTAGTGATTCCACTGGTCTAGCTGGTTTTCCTTTTCACTATAAAATGTGGTATGTACTATTATTGAATTCTAGTAAAACACAACTAGTAACAAAATTACATGACTATGTAAAAGGGAGTAATAAAAACCACTGCAGAAAATTGCATGTGCCAATAATATTAAGCAACTGCATGAGATTGCTAATTATACGCTGCACTGTAGCAGTCTTATGCTGATAGGGGATATAACACCCAACAAACTGATGTACTGATATGATAACGGATAGTTAAATACCTATTTAAACACAGAATTGGAATCGGAAGGAACTAGTAATAAATCAATGAAAAGTAAAGTTTCTTGGCTAAGATAAGCCCACTATATTCGTCGTCTCTGCTGTATACTGCTAAAACAATGTAGTAATTTGCATTCCACTTGTATGTAATCTATGCGTAGCAATTATACCGACAGAAATACAAACAGAACATTAACTGATACTCTTGTAATTGTCTACACACATGCCGTGTGAGTCTGTGTGCACAGTATAATTGGTCTGTATTCAAAATATAGGATGCTGCTGCAATTGAGCGAAAGAAAAATAATTTCTTTGCGACTCACATCTTTCTTTAGTGTTGAGCCATAAATATAAAAAAATAATATAGGGATAACTTGAAGGTGCCTGCTGCAGATTAAACCATAGCCACAAAGAACGTGCACCTGCTGCATAAAAATGGGTCATAAAATAATTTAATAATTTGCGGTATCAGCATCAGCACATGTTTTACAAATCAAAGTGCAAAATTATATTCTTGCAGAAAACGTCGATTGTATTGAAAGCCTTATATGTAGAAGGGTATATATAATATGCATTAATAGAAATAATTTTATGTGGACTTAATTTCGAATATGAATACCTATTTATGGTTTTTGCATTTCATACTTTTATTGTGATTGTGACTGCGTCTTTCAACACGCTCAACGTTATGAGTTTTGAAAGGAATGAAATGAAGTTTTTGACATAAAAGAGAAGGAAGGAAGTGGAACTATGTAATGTGTAGTGCACGTATTTAATCTCAGCAGCTGCATCACCCAGGCATACCAGAATGATACAAAAGTGCGAATTGTGCTCACTCTAGCTTATCGATGAGTATCATTGCGTAAACCTTGCAGAGAGTCCCTTGCTTGCGTAAATAATGCAATATGCTTTGCTATTTTGCGAAGCAATTCACAGTGACATAAAATCCTATACAATACCGGCATTAAGGAACTCATTAGGGATATTGTCTCCAAAACTCGTGTTCCCAACAATGCACTGTCTAAAATGAAAGGCATGTCGAGGCATTGACTACTGCAGGTATAGCTTCTCTCTACATGCATAGGATTTCCTGGATTTTAAGTCCTTCATACAAATATAAACTTCAATGAGGGTATTATATAATAAAAAAGTAGTTAATCACCAGATACATTGTATTTATATTATTGTGCGTGTTTTTTTAATAAGTAGGTTTACCAAATCTTCGCAAAGAAGAATACCTATGTCTTTACATGTTTAAATTTTTTCTTATGGTAATATAGAAAGCAAAAAGTAGTGGACGGATGACGGATGCTAAAAAAAGTGAATGCTCAGGGAACCAAAGATTATATCGAGTATCAGTTTTCATTTTCCATTGTGGAAAATGTTGTGTAAAAATATTTAAAAAGTGATGAACAACTTTATAAAAGAAGTATGTATTGATATACACGGTCCTTATGTAATATGTTGTGCGTTATGGTTAACGTGATGTCTTTGTTGTTGCTACTTAATTTCTGCAGTTCTGCATACATGCATTTATCAGTCAACGTCAACAGGTATTATGTGTGCACATACTTGCCCCTACTATTTTCTGCTGTTTATTTCTCATATTTGTACAGTAATACGTTGATCTCTTTGATTATGCATAAATTGAGATCTCATACGAGTATAATGGTAATGTTCAGGATTGGGTTGCAGAAATGCACTCTGGGATGTTAAACGATGTGATACAGCGTTCATATATTTAGGTATTGATGTTTTTCAAGCTTATTTTGACTGCATATCGTCCACTTTCACTGATTTATGTCAGACAGGTATTGTGCTCTTTGTTGATACTGCTCAGTTGATCAGTTGATCAACGTAGAGCATTGAGGAATCATGTCGAAGAGGAAGTTTCTGTTAAGTCTTATAATCAATTGTGCACTCTTCCATGCACCAGGTTTGTTTAATAGTGATTTGCATATCTTGTGAATGTAAATAAATTGTAATGTAAAGAATTTTGTGTGCTTCCAGGAATTACTGATTTGTGCTAAAGTTTTTTTTATTCATGAAAATTGTGTTATTTGTTTCTATTACAAGTGCTGGGAGACGGGCCAACATGTTCGCAGATGGGAACTGGACCTGATGACATGATTATGGAAAGTCCAGGGGGTTCAATGCTTATGAACCCGAAGTACATGTGGGACAAAAGAGGAGGTGTGGTGCGTCTTCCTATAGTCTTGGATCATGCATACAGTAAGATTTTACTAATTAATAATGGAAAATTTCCTCTAAATTAACAAGGACTTTTACTAATTGAAAATGTTATTTTTTAACTTGTGTGTAGGCCATAAAGAACGAAGCGTGATTTTCGCTGGTTTACAGGAAATTGCTTCAAAGACTTGTGTAAAGTTTGCCGTTCATAAAGGCTCTCATGCACTTCGTGGACATGATTACGTTCACATCTCAAAAACCAAGAGCAAAGGTTGCTGGTCGTATGTCGGTAGAGTTGGTAATGGTAAACAGGTAAGATGAAATAATATCTATTTCCAACATGACATAAAACATCAGTCAGTGAGCATGCGTATCTAGGTCCGTAGGTACACAATAATGACATTCATGGCATGGTTTACTGATGCATTTCTGCAGACTTTCTGCATCTGAAATGCAGTCAGCTTGCGGATTTATCGAATTTGTCTTGTAAACATTTATCAAAAGATCAGTTTTTTACACATGAATGATTCCCTTTACACTACAATGACTGTTAAAATGCTTGTGAATGTGAACACACATATTTTATGATAAACTACTGATCAAAGGAAAGAACATGATGTTGATACGTTGCTTGTTGAAATAATGAATAATGCAAATTTGCAGAGGTAACCTACCTCGCACAGGTTCTACAGCAGAACATGTGTTAATTTTTAAGCTGATTATTTAAGTGTGCAAAACGCAAAAAGACTTATTCACAAGCAAATCTCAGCAGCATCATAAGAATTAACCTTCACCACGGAAAAGAAACGCTGTGGCGACTTCCATGTCCTCGTCTATTGTCAAAGATGTAATGTCAGATTATGTTTCGGACTGATACAATTGCAAAGAAAATAATTTCTTTTTTTTAAATTGATGAATTGTCCAAGCTTTATAATGAGGATATTATTAATTCATGCAGGACTTGAGTCTTCCTATCGGATGTATCAATCACCGTACCGTGGTGCACGAGGTATTAAACAATTCTCTTTTGTAAAAAAAGCAATTCGTATTCAAGATTTACACATTTTCAGCTACAATTCATAGCAAATTTTTTCAATTTTTAATCCCGAAAGGTAATGCACGCCCTTGGATTTTCACACGAGCATGTACGTCACGATCGTGATAATTTCGTCGAGATCGTCTGGGGAAACATTCAAAGGGGTTGGTAAAGCGATACAATCCAAATTGTTTATCTTGATATTGTGTACAGCTAGGGAATGTAATCCAATGAGCAATACTTCTACATTTTTGCTCCACTATATGCCTCCTCCATGAGAAAAATGTGAATGCTTGATCATATTAGTTCGAGCATGTGCAAAATTGAATGTGGTAAAAACAATCTACTTATTTTGCATAGGTCGTGAAAGGAACTTTGAAAAAAAGCACGGGCATGCAGACCCATTCGGCCCGTACGATTACAATTCAATCATGCACTATGAAAAAAACGCGTTCTCTAACAATGGACACGACACGATTCGTACTCTGGTAAGGCACTTGTCACCTTGAACATTTCGTGAATAGAAACCCTTTACTTTCATGTTCCCCTTTTCTTGCAGAGGGGGCACTCTTCAATTGGTCGTGGACGGCATATGAGTCATTGGGACGTGGTTAAAATTAACAGAATGTACAAATGTGACAGTAGAGGAGGAGGAGGTGGTGGTGGATATGGTGGAGGTGGAGGATTCTTTGGTTTCAGTAATCCCGAAGGAAGTGATTCTGACGATGACGTTTCTTTTGACGAGGGCACTGACCCATCCGTACCTGGGGGAAACTCGCCAGAACTTGAGGAAAATGATGAAGATGACGAAGAAAACGATGTGTTCAGTGGAATCGATGCAGAGGGCCCATTCCCTGGAAGCGCTCCACCTGGTAAGTCTAGAGGTCCTCCAAGGCCAAGAGGTCACCCCAGAGCACGTGGCCCACCTTCTGGAGGACCATTCAGAAGACCCTACGGTCCACCACCAGCACCTCGAGGTCCTCCCCCATTAAGTGGTCCTCCACTTGATTATGACGATGCTCCAAAAGGCCCTGGAAAGGGTTCATTTAGCAGCCCAGTGAGTTCATTCCCAGATAACCCTTTCGCAAAAATCCCTTCTAATCCCTTCGCACCGAGATTAGGACTTCCAAGCAATGGAGTAGACGAATCGCCGGCATATTACGATGTCCAGCAGGAGAATAAGGATTATTACAGCTATTAACATTTTCCTGCTTTAGTCCATTGGGATCTTTTAGCGAGACTAATTAACATCTTCGTGAAATATATTAATTGTTTTTTTATTATTCCTAATCATGGGAGAGCTCATTGTTTTGTATATAAAACTGATAGTGTGTGATAAAGTGAGCATGAACGAGTGAATGAAGGGATCAGTGAGCGTTCACGTGAATGCAAGTAGAGTGTTTGAGCTTGGGTTTGTAGGTAATTATGATAATGGTTTTTTATTGTTATGTATGAGGTCGGTCTTGGTGGAGAATGGTATTCAATGAAATATGTAATATATTCTGTATACATAAGGGAAGTAGTATGCCAGACTTGTTCGCACAATGATACTGCAAAAATTGCATGGATGAGAGAGATTTCGTTCAAAAGTAAAAAATTTGCTTGTTTTTACAGCAAAGGTTTCTCCTCAACGTAGGCAAACCTCCATTAAAATACACACCTACCAATTGATGCAACTAAACATTGATGCAAGTTCAAATATGTGTAATTAGTTATATCAGGATGCATTATTTGCGTATTTGTTACTTTGTTTATCAAAATATTTTTAAAGATATATATACATTATATTTTAATATCGTATCGAAAGAATATATTTTAAAAAGGCGAATGCGAAATGCTGAAGTAATTACGGCTCTGTCCTCTGGTTATAGTAGAGAGTGTAAAAATAAAGCGATGTTTATTTTGGGAATGAGAGTTGATTTTTTCCCGTGGTGTGCTATTTTATTTATTGAGTTTGTAAATTATGCTGTCCATTGTCACATTCTAACACATTATAAACAGCCAGCATCTTTCCGTATTGTTGCAACTTGCAACATGCTAATTTGTGTAACGATGCTATCAATATATTAAAATCATTCATACCTCATATCATGATTAGCCAACAAACAATATTGTCTTGAATATTGCGTGAGAATGTATGCTCATTTCTTTTATCAAAAGAGACTAGCTTAAAAATCGAATCAGTGTTTCCGATAAGGAAGAAGATTATTATTACGATATGGAGTATTTGCTTTGCAAAACTGACAACGTTTTACGTCAACGTTCATCTGGAGTTGAAAATGTGGTTTAAAGATTTCCGAACTGAAGATTGAGCAATCAACTGTCCAGTGCCCTCTATAATATTTCATTATTTAAATAAAAGTTCAACGTGTGAAGTGTGAATTACATTGAGAAAAAGGAGTTCTGAAAATGTTCTTGTCCTCATCCTTGTCACCTTCCTTGTTAACATGCATATCACTTAAACTGACAAAGAAGAACCTAGAAATCTGGAAAAAAGATACACTAATCTAGTATTCCTTAGATTATCGATAATTGAATGTGAAAAACTTGCAAGTTAGTTTTTAAACGAGGGGCTATACTGTCTATAGAAGTTAAAAGAATTCTTGTAGATTGCCCTTGGTAAATACGTTTTGCATAATTCTATAAATAAGTTTGTTGCAACTTTTGTAAAACTTTAACAATCATGGAGATTATCTCATAATATCATGTTCCTTTGCGGCTGTGGGAGCTTATTTTAAGGTCGACTAGTAGCAAACACTGTAACTCACCGCGGTCGTCGACCTTCGAAACTAAGCAAACAAACAACTTTTAAATTTAAATCAGTTGTTTCACGTAGCTGTACTCCATTGTAGCCGATCAAAGCCTTTAATTTGTAATTATAGATTCTGACAAGTTCCTCAGTTTGGCGTACAACAATTGAGGTTGCGTTGTGAGGATCAATTAAGTTAAGTAAAACACTTTTTGAAGCTCCTAGTCGTTAAAGTTGAAAATCCTCTACTGACGAATGATAAATAATTGATAGTAGGAGTATTAGCAAATTATAAAAAATGCAGAATGATTTACAAACCCAAAGACAAAGAGTAGTATATTTTGCATAATGACATGGTATTACATAACATGCACAACTCTAACCCAGATATGCGATATTGTTAAGTCATTAAAATAATCGGTTCATTGAATAGTTATTCTATAAGAAGGAATATATATATATTAATACGATTTAAAAGTTTCCAAGTTCAGAACAATAAAAAACAAAGATTCTTAATACTTATTCATTTTTCAGACTATCTGTGGTTGTTGGCTCTACGTAGCAATTCATAAAGTCTACAGACAATCTTTGAACTTCAGGTATCAGACATCTAAAAAATAAAATAGGAGTTCATCAACAAAGTACAAACATTGTCAAACTTCAGAACATGAAATATCCCAATATTTTGTTATATCGTTCTTACTTCGCCGTAGTGCCAGCGAAACCAACAAACTTAGGGATGTACACATGCTCATATTCCCTTCGGAAACCATCCACGAGTTTTTCTGCTACTTCTTCTGGATCAAGTACAGGCTTCACAATGGAAGGAAATCTGTATGAGAAAATTACATTATAAGTAAATAAGTATCAACCTACAAAATCACAAATCATTAAGTAATTCTTGTTACACATTGGTAAAGAAAATGTGGTTACCTGCTGTAACTGGTAACCCCAGAAAGAAGACCAGTACCACAAGAGTACGGGTACACAGTTGTAAATTTAATAATTGGCTTTCTAGGGTCAAATCTAATTTCCTCTTTAAGTGACTCTATAAATCCCTGAACGGCATGCTTTGTTCCACAATATGACGCAAGATTTCTTGTAGCAACTAATCCAGCAGCAGAGCACATTGTAACAATATGTCCTTCATTACGCTCAATCATTTTCGGCAAAATTTCTTTTAAGATCCAGAAATGTGCAAAGACATTTATTTGGAATGACTTTTCCAACTCATCCGGCGTTTGTTTTAAAAACGGCCTGCATGGCATAATTCCTGCATTATTGATGACGATATTTATATCACCTACTTCCTTTTGAACCTATCCAGAAACATTCAGAACAAAATAATTTTAACTGCATCCATTTCCATTTCTCATCATAAAATAAAAATAAGAAATGCATGATAATAATTTAACTACCTTCTGTAGTGTTGCTCCGACATGAGATCTATCAGACACATCCACTTGGTAGGAATATGCCCTCACTCCAGTTTTATTCACAAGATCTTTCACAAAATTGTCATTATTTTTTCTGTCGATATCCCAGCACACCAGGACAGCACCGGTACGTGCTAACTTAATACAAATTTGACGGCCAATGCCCCCCGACGAACCTGTAATCTATAACATATACCGAAGATAATAACGGTAACCGAATGCCAATCCTCATGTTTAAAGAAATTTTGCAAACCACAAAACCACTCATATAGATACTTACAAGTACAACTTTTCCAACCAACGACTTCGGAGGTGGAGGAAAAACAGACAAGTATGCAGCTTGGGCATAATAGTAGATTGTCATAAATATCACAACAATGAGGTCCCAAATATCTTGTAAAATCAGGAACACCTGATTACTTCGTTTTGTCATGGTGGAAGCTCACTTTTAATATAGCTGGAGCAACGTCAACTTAGCAAACTCTAATGGACTTCTGTAATATCGTAATGAACAACGCGAGATTGGACGAGTGTGAAGGAATCCTTTTACAAACACACTGATTGCGAATGACAGTCACATATAGACGGATTTTTCCAGGCTTGTCCAGTCCAGTCCAAAGGCAGAGCTTTGTTATTTCATGTGTTTGTTACCCAGCATGAGATCATAGGTTAAAAAAATTCAACTAAAAACTACTCACACTGTCACTGTCTCTGACATGCTGAAATTGTGCACGACTTTACCCATGTATTCTACTCTACCACGAGAGGCATTGAGCACACTAGTCACTGTAAGATTGCACAATTAACAAATGAAGGATAAATTATATTATCATCACCACTCACCACTGTGGGATGGAACGTAAGGCCAATGTGACGTCTGATGTGAATCTGTAGCATTATGTTGAGATGTGCATGATTTTCATAAAATTTTCGTTCACTGGTAAAATGATGCTCTTGCGTGTAGTACTTGTAGCTTGTAGGAAAAACAGCTCACACTTACTAAACGACATGACATATTATGTAAAGCTCAATGCTCAAAGTTTTTAATGTCTTTACCCGATGGTGCTGAATAGGAATCCTTTAGGGCTTGTTATTCTTCATCAGTTGTGCAAGAGAGCAAAGAGCAGTTTTTTGGAGTGAACAACAAAGATATACTTTATCTGATGAGCTATTTACTCTCACAATGCTACATGACCGTAATAAATCCATCTTTTTCATAATAGACACTCCATATTCCCAGGCTTTAAATCATTATACAAAATTTCTAAGTCGTATGTATACTGTTTATGCAATGTAACGACGCGATCCAATATCAGTTACAGTAAGCAGCACATCGCGCTTAAAATCATCGTAAATCGCAATGTAGACTGTAGTGTAGATTATGTCCCGTTATGTTATCATTTTGACAAAGGCAATCCAGTTGCACTGCTCTAATAATATGGATGATAAGAATATCTCAATATAACAAGGGATCGTTACGAAGCTGTATGTGAAAATGATGTATAGCACTTTTGTTGAAATGGATTCCAAAAATTCAACATGAAAATGAGAAAATGTCTCCAGTATGTGATAAAAAGTATGATCATTCAACGGGACTCGGAGACGAGGAAAAGTAGGAAAGCTTCATTACACTTCTTTCCACCGATTTTTCAGATAAAATGACGACAGTCTTCAGTTTATATGTGATATATCACAAATTTCGGCTGAAAATGTATTTCGGTGAAAATCTACGAATATAAAAACAGGTGATGAGCACTCTTATGTATCAACGATTCTTAAGTCCTGTAACCTCCTATGTTTAACAAGCGCAACCCTTTACGTCTTCAACTAACTGGTTCCTTCTTCTTCAAACTTTTACCTGCTAAGGAATAATGAATACTACTTGTTAGCTCTTGCAGTGATTCAACAATATGTACATTTGAGGTAGAAAAAAGTTTAGAGCACACGCAGAAAGATCCTTTCTTTAAATTGCTTCTTCTTTTGCGTGCGTGTCTTATATTACATTGTCTTATTGTATGCATGCGTTAGTAAAACTTTTTTAAAGAATTATCCGTAGATGTGCATCCTAGGTAGAATAGAAGCAATTCGTTTTTAGCTATAGACGGGGATTCCTTCATTACAAGATAATTGTACCATATCTCGATTCTCTCATCCACACCTCCGTTATGCATTTTTACATTAAGTTACAAAAATCGTACACCGAATGGACTACACAAGGATATGCATGGTGCTTGGAAGGGTGTTAAATGTTTTTGCAAAAAATAATTTTCATAGACAATCAAGGATATTTCACCGCACGTTTTTAAAAGTTTTTGTATAGCATTGAGATCTTGCTTCCCTTTTCCACTGGTAAATGCAATTCTAGGCATGAAAAATACAAATGCTGGGCTGGGGCTTATAGATACGACTCCGTTGTGTTGGCTGTTGTACGCTTGACATAATCGAGTTTTGAATACAATCTACAGAAACATCTTAAATATTTTATTACTATACTACACTACTACACGTACGCCAACATGTTTCATGTATTACCTTACGCAATATTATGTGAAAAAAAAATTATCTATAAGATGATCGGAAATCTATCTATAAGGGAAAAATGAAATATTATATTAACTTATAATGCGTTAAGATAAGAGTTAAAAAGACCACCAGAGGAAATGTGCTTTTGACAATGTTTGACAATGCTTATGGTTAATCTATTTTATATACATATAAAAGCATTTAGGGATGTTTGCAATCCATCAAGAACAGCATAGTTACTTAATGGGAGAGTTTCGAAATATTGTACGCTAAACATTTTGGATTTTCCATTATGTGCAGCAAAAAGTCGCAGTTTTTCATAATCCATCTACTAGTTTTTTTAATAGGTTCTCGAGATAACTGATCGGGGGTGCGAGCTGTATTTCTTCAACCTTCTTAGCCTAAAGGAGATTAGCAAGCAAAATTAGAAATACTGTGTTAAATACTAATGTACACGTGCATGTAATCGACGATGATTGACGAATAAATTTTTCTTGTTTGGAAACAATCTTGCGTTATTAAAAATACGATTGGGTACACAGTGTACCGTGCACCGCTTTTAATAACAATTTTGAATTGAATTGGAATGCAACATTTTTTATTATAAAACCGTTGCTGCACCGCGTAGGTAGGGCTATTTAACTTTGTCAATGTCACACTCCAATCCAACGGCAAAGCAAGGTAAAGTAAGGCATTAAAGGTAAGTAGTACAGTACAGCATTACAAGAGTGGACGAATAAGTAGTCCCTTTTCTTTAGAAGCTTGGCATGCATGTTTGTATGTTCCAGTTCCCAAGGATTTTGATAACCATAAAATTGTCTAAATTGCGCATAAGTTTAATGAAAGCAAGGGAACTAGAGGTAGTTTTGTACAAGTGCATGCATGCATATTAAAAAACAAACAGGAATAATTTTTACTCTTCATTCTAAATAAATTAAATAGCACTGAAAGTCGTACGAAACAAATGCTTAAAATATAGTGCCTTATAAAATTGATGTAATATATGTACATCCGTTGTCTTACATAATTTGAAATTACATTACTTGCTACACCACATTTTGACGAATTTGGCATCAGCATTTTGAAAAGTCATGCATTTGCTTCAAATCACGATAGCATGTCTTATAACCCCGAGCAACTGACAGTGAGAGAGCTTACAAAGGATTCCCAACAATCCCAACCGGAAGTTGATGCTAATTCTATTCGTAAATTTGATGCATACTATCTAGCTGACGCTGACTTCCCTGCAGTATTCCATTTGAAGAAAGTAATCGGCCCCATAATGAAAGTTGCTTTAAACAGTACAGACATGGAAAGGTAACAATCTAACTTTCAAAGTATACATTTAACATTTATAGTAATACAATGTTTATGATGGACACATTTGCACATCCAATCCAGTTTGTACTTTGCATAAAATGACGTATATCACTTTCATTTTTCCTTATTAGTATGCTAATCATGTCAAGTAGGGAGGTAGGTACACGGATATTTTTGCAAATTCCCAAAATCACAGCAACGGATACTACAACTTACGCATCCTTCATAAATTTTAATTGATCGTTAGTGACTTGATATACGCCACGACATTTCATTTGACACTAGTAATATATTCTATGCTCTATTTTCTTATCTTTTAAATTAAATGTCTGCAAACACGGTCACTGCACAACTTTGTAGTAGAATTGCAGACATTTGGCAGTTGTATATTAGCAATCCATTATACGGAAACCGCTCTACGAGTCATGTCATATCAGGCACAGACACATGTTTGCTCATGAATGTGCTATTGAATCTTGAACCGGTTCTGTCTACAATTCATCTGATAGTCAGAATATTTTCCTCTTACAGATAAGCTAGTTAAGTGCCTGCACACATCGTTGAAATCTTACGTCACAAAACGTAGGTGTATATAAGTAATAATACCAAAATTCGCAACAAATTACGAGGATGAAAAACGAAAATATTTGTAGGACAATCTCTCTTTGTAAGAAAGTTTGAAATCTATTTATCACAATTCGGCTACAACTTCAAGCTAAATGGGGAAAAAATTAAAATGAAGCTTTTACGTAACTTTCATTTTAAAAGCACGCTTTCTCTTTTGATTTTAATGCCAAGAATGAAAATGAAACTAAAATATTTATTTACAAGATGACCATGGATAAAGATGTCATATACAGATAGACTACAATACATAATGTACGGATTTCCGTAAAGTAAAATCGGGAAAAGTAAAATTTTCTAAGCAAAAGTCCGAATCCGAATATGATTGATTAGGTCGTCAATAGTCATCATCATTCATCACATCTAATAAAATGACCTTGTTTGACGCTTGAGTATATTATGAAAGATGAAACTCTAGTTTCGTCATTATCGTTTTTAAGTAATAGTAATGATTAATGTTAAGTATTCTTTGATTGAACCTTAAGTATAGGGTAGTAGGGTATAAGCTACAAAAAAATGGAAAAAATGGACTTGTTTTATTTAGTATCCATGCTCTCTTCTATTCCTGCTCAATCCATACAAAACGCATTCCTCGTTGGTTGGACGTTGGTTGGCGTTACCATTTCCTCAGTTATAGTCAGATTGCATTTTAGGTGATTTGATAATGGAGTATCAGTTGGGCCATCTATGTACCGAACTCTTCTTCATGAGCCAAAATCAACTACAAGTTCCACTTGTGCTCTTGTCTTGTCACTTGTGAATTTCATTCACTGAAGCTCAAGGATATTTTTTACCACACTTTATGTATGAACCTACTCTATATCTCGTGTTCAGCTGCTTCTATACTAGAAAAAACTATGTATATACTAGTCAACTAATACTAGACACTAGACGTGTATTTTATCCGGTTGGCTACATCCTTATGGATATATACGGACTCTATAAAGGATAGATATGTATATAAGTATGTATGCACGTCTGACGTAATACAAAAGTTCTCCATGTGAGATCTGAGCTGCATCTTCAAATGAGCCACCCTTTTCGGCTCGTCTTGTGTACATGCATGTGGTTATTTTAGTGGACGAACCTAATATTTTATTTTGAAAAAGTAATCTTATGTAAATAGGCTGTCTAAACTAATAATTTCTACTGATTAAAGTGTCGTGGTAGTGGATAATAAGCTCGTCTTACATTTAGACTAGCATTGTGTATTTGACTAGTAGCCAACGAATCGATTTTCATATTTTAAGCAGGACGGGGTCCTCAGGTGATTATCCATCTAGTGCTATGGAGAAGGAAGGGACGTCTTTAAAAAACTGGCTCAGTATGTACGGGCCCTCGTATACTCCAGAAGATCCTTCAATGAATGTTTCAGGTTGGTAATTTTGAAATTTAAGTTCAAGTGTATGCACACAATCTCCGACTCTGGATTATTAACTTGTTTACATAACAAAATTAATGATGAATGTGAATTTTGTTTTGTTTCTTATAGTCTACAGCAGTGGAGCTTCAAAATTATCCCCTTATTTAAGTGTCGACCCTTACCTTACTTCAGAACCAGAATTCATCCTGCCAGAAGGAGCTGGAAGACAGAGAGGGCGCTTTGAATTTGCTTTCGGAACAATCGGTAGTTCAGTTTTGGTCGGTGCAGGTTTCGGAGGTGTCGCTGGTCTCTATAAAGGGCTAAGAGATACACAAGGACAAGTTGGAAGAGTTCGTCGAACACAGTTAGTTCCATTGCAGAATTGATTTTGGTTTTAAACTTTTATGATGTGTAATAAGAAATTATTTAGACATTCAACATAAGATAATTAGAACTGTGTGTTTTTACTTAGGCTCATTAATTATATTGCGAAGCAAGGAGCATCATCAGCTAATGCTTTGGGGGTAGCTGCATTGATGTATTCGGGTTTCGGATGCTTCCTAAGTTGGTACCGTGAAACAGACGATGACGCAAATACTTTAAGCGCAGCCACTGCTACCGGACTGTTGTTCAAATCAACTGGTTTGCAAAAAATATCATAAGAAGTATTAAGTATCCTTAATTATTTTGAATCCGTCTGTTAATATCTTGTGTTGTGTTTGTGTAATTTAGCTGGCTTAAGGAGATGCGCGCTTGGAGGAGCAGTAGGGTTTGGATTGGCTGCAGCATATTGTTTATGGACGAAAGGACAAAAAGATCGGTCTTTAGCCAATTACGTCAGTAACTCGAGATACACAACTTATTAAACTTCACCCTAGTCCTAATGGAGAATAATTAATTATTAAAGCCAGAAGTTCGGTATCGCAGGACAATTTAGTTTTGTTGGTAGTGTTATTATTTGAGTAAATGAAAATGAAAGTTAAGTGTTTCAGAAGTCGATTTTTGTTCGACTGTTTATTTTCTTGTTTTGTGTAATCTTTTAGTCAATGGTGTGACGAGTTCAATGGTGACAAGTTCCAGGCTAGTAAACATCAAAAAGTTATACATAATTACGAAGTCTTCGCTTTCTTATCACTGCTGTTGTAAATCTATCGCATTTAAGTCCCGTTTAGAAGTGAAATAATAAATAATTACGTTTAGGAATTATTATTTTCTAACATTCGCATTAAATATGTAAGTTTGTGTTGTTATTATCCGCTGTTTGTTAAGCTACTGATAGAAATACTAAAACACAATATTTGTGCCCATTCCTAGTTCACAGAGGCAAATATGTACTTAATATGATTCTGTAGACTACCACACTACACCACAAAAGTAGCTGTTTAATTCTACATACAACAGTTAACTTTTAAAATAATTGGGCGTAAAATAATCAGCAAGTTTTTAATGACAAGTTTTATTTGCTATTTTCAAGACGAATTCATTTGTTACTTGTTACATATTTTCACTAACAAATACATTACGTTTTCTGTGTTTTAGTTTTAAACTTTCTTATTACAAATAGCGATTTAGCTTAGGAGTTACAGGACACTATGCAGATTTTGAAGTACAAAGGAACCTTATAAACATATTTGTGCATATGAGCACCGACATTGAAACAGTGACGAGTTTTATAAGCTGTTTCCGCTATAAAGGATCGAGAAAAAATTACTAATACACAAGTTGACTACTCTTATACGCTTCAGTCCCTCTTGAAGCAGTTTTTCTAATTTACAAAATATTTTACAAATGTACACAATTACTTTGGGCAGGAAAATTCCATATGTAGAAGCGGGTTAAAACCTGGGCACAATTACTGCTTTACATAAAACGACCATTTAAATTGTTCTTATCAGTGATAGGATAGATTAATTTATTCTTGTTGTAAGTTTTGCGACTTGGAAAGAAAACGAGGCATATGATATGATGTATACATTGCTATTACTTACGACATAAGCTGGGCTCATCAAAATACACGGAACATGTGCTTGTCATAAAATAATTTAACGTGAACATAATTCATGTACATTTTGACATGCAATACATAAATCTACACAATTCAGGTTTTTATGTAGGTATGCAGAGTAAATCGACTCCAACATTTTATTCGGATTCAAAGAATACTTATGACAATTTTATGATGTGCTCATAGCGCAAAAAATCCATCAAAACAGTTTATTTTAAATAGTGCCATTCGTTTACCACGGTTCGTGGACTTAGTACCATTTTTTCCCAGTGAAATCTGCCAATGGGATTTTTAACGCAACATCCAAACGCTACCTTCCCTACGACGACATCTTTCACTTTGTGGTTTTTGGAAGTTTTCTGACAACTATCTCCTGGTGAAGCATTAGTAGTTGCGGTGTAATTTCCTTGCTCTGTAGAATTAGTGCCAGCTGGATCGTTACTGGGATCATTTTTACTAATTCGCTGGTTTCCGGGGTGCATAACATTTGGAGAATTGTTCAGATTCCCCGAGAAATGGAAAAGCGAGTCATCGTAGTAGGGCATGGAGGGGTCAGGTTGCGGTACTTGTGAGATACTAGGCCCTGTGTCATTCCTGTACGGTTTAGGTCCGGGTGGTTTGTTGGCGAAGCACACAAGTGCTAGTACGACAGTTTGAATAAGTTCATTCGGAGGCATATCAAACACAAGAGTTTCGTTGAATACTGGATGTTCTCCATTAGAGCCTGCGAGTTTCTGGAAAGTTGTTTTCTTTCTCTTTAGAACTCGGCCTGTATCTGCTCTCAGAAGGAGTAGTCTCACATAGCATATACCTATTTGAGCATTAAATAAACAAATTCATTTAATCTACTTTTGGTTTGTGGTAAATTACTCTAAATCTTGACGTTCGCAGCGTCTAAACTTTAACGCTTGGCTCAACCATTAATGCAAAAAATTCTTGGGTCTGCTTTAGAAAGTAGGCTAGACTATATACATCATACTGATTATACATACATACTTTATGGATGCAGATGCCGAATGCGCAGGTTTACAATTGGCCATTACGAATGCATTTAAATTATGCTATAAAATATGTTTTGGCAATTTGATTAAATGCGTAAGATCATAAAATCCGTTTTTGCGTTTTAGAACGCTGTTGAAAAACTAAATCGAACCTACCAATTACGAAGTGGAACTGTGGAAGATTTGTTTACGTTGAAGAACTCACGATGAATGATGACTGAGAAATGTTATTGCCTGCCATTATTCATGTCAAAAGCCAGGTCATGGGTCCAAAAATGCCCTATGATTTATTTTCTCCACAACAGACTTGTTATAGCTATGAGCAAGTTATGTGCCCCAAATATTTGAAGCACATAAATACAGGCAGCAATAGCATCGTATTTTGAGGTTTATAGATATACATACGATTAGAAATATGAAATATTCAATACTCCAATACACATAATTAAATGCACGTTCAGGCAGAATTGCAAAACTGAATGACAAAAATTAGCTTTGAATACCTCCATTTCAACCCCTTGCATCTATTTCAGCAATTCTAATGTCCATAACTAGATATAAGCAATGCAAAACAGCAGAACACAGCAATTAGCATAAAGAAATAGACTCCATGTCCCATTCCTCTTATATCATTCAAACTTACGAGTCGTCGATTGATTTGTGATTGCGTTAAAACCACAGATGAGTTTCCATCTTATAAATTTCATTTATCTTAGTCATACTTTGAAGCTATAATTACGAATAAGTAGTTTTATGTTAGACAAATAGGTATCTAGTAATTAGTGCTGGGAGTATTGATGCATATAAAACCTTGCCATTTTACATGTTCTTTGTCGATATTAATACATGCGACATAATTAGAATTTTGCATTTATACTTTCGTGCGACCATGATAAAGTTTTACTTTGCTTCTTAAAATCACGTACAAAAAACCTAATTCTCCTTTAAACAATAAGACATAAATCCTGCATTGATTTCAAGAAAATATCCTTGTATTATTCTTTTACAATGATAAGCCGCCACGCGCCAATTGATGTCGCAAGTCGCAAAACTCAGGAAAGTAAGCAGACACAGACAACAAAGCAATGTAACGGAAATAAATGTGCACAAATTTCATCAATTTGGAGTATTATCTCGTAATAACTTCTATCAACATAAACCGTAACCCCCAAAACTCATGCATCTATTGTTTCGACAGGGTATAAATTCAGCAGGCGCACTGTCGAATATCGCACTGGTATGTCAGTACAGCAGTTCAATCAGTCGTTTCTGCAAAACTCCCGAAATTCTTTTTACTCTTCCGGATAGATCATTTCAGAAATGAACTCATTAGCTATTTTTTTCGTCTCCAGTCTAGCTCTGGCTCAGACTGCACTTGGTCAATGGATGGGTGGTAAGTTTTGCCCTTTTTTACATACATTCATGGTAAAACTATTTTCATTTTAACCGTGACGCCCATTTTACTCTCGGAAACAGCAGGTGGACCCGGAGCTGGTTCTGCCAATTCATTTCTAGCCTCAAATCCTCAATACAACTCTGCTGCTGGTGGAGTAGGAGGTTCTCCATCATGGGCATCTTCTGCTGGTATGATACAAATTTGTGGTGAAGTTCTTCAGTTGTAACGTGTATCTTGCTAATTGTAAACACCCATTTAATTACAGGCTTGGGTGCGCAAGGTCTAGCTAATCAAGGACAAATGCAAAATATGAACAATGCGCAAATGTCACAAATGGGAACTAATGGTCAGGTTGCTGCAATGCAAGGACCAATGGGGGCTGGCGTTCCTGGTTCCTTCTACCCTGGCGCTGGAATGGCTGGAACGGGTGTACCTGCTGCTAATAGTTGGGGTGCTGGTGGTGGTAATAGCTGGGGTTCTGGTACTGCTGTACCTGCTGCTAATAGTTGGGGTGCTGGTAGTGGTAATAGCTGGGGTTCTGGTGCTGCTGTACCTGCTGCTAGTAGTTGGGGTACTGGTTCCGGTAATAGCTGGAGTTCCTCTGGTGCTGGTGTACCTGCTGCTAATACTTGGGGGGGTGCTGGTGGTAATAGCTGGGGTTCTGGTGCTGGGAATAGTTGGGGTTCTGGTGGAGCCGGCATGATGGGTTAACTCCATAAACCGTCCAAAACTGCGTTTACAAATCTGGAAGACTCATTTGAATTGGGAGTTCATATAACTCTGAATCGTGATAACTGATTCACTTAAGAAGTCTACGTTTCGTTTCTATTCAATAAATCAACATGATCTACCATAACATAAAATACTAAGGCGCTCATCTAGTGTTTCTTTGTCGCATGATGCACACAATTTTGGCTTGTATTGTAGGTCATGAATAACTTCATTATTACCTGTCTTGCTTGCATCACATTCCAATTTCAAATCCCAAAAAATGTATGACAGGGATAGTGAAAATCGTGGCATAATTGAACGTTCTTAGTGAAAATCCTTACAACCTGCTTAGACTGAACATGCACTCTTGATAATACTTTTTCTATGCAACCAAATCCTCGGAAAAATTCCATGGTCGACAAAATTAGGTTAACAGGATCCATTTCCAGGAAATTGCTATCTGCGTAAAATGTTAGTGTTGAGAAAAATCTCTTTCTATCCCAGAAGAATAGCGATAAAATGCATGCTACATCATAAAGACTACTTCGATCGATAAAATAGAAAGCAGGAAGTGCTACGTCCTAGACAGAAAGCGTAGACAGCGACACCCAATTGTTGGTAAAGCGGTTGAATAATGGGATCAAAATACGTTTTCTTTGAAAGACTATATAGAATAGGAGCTAGAGTTACAAAAAATTGAGTTATTTTAATCTTAATCAGGCAAAGCCCTTATTTTCTCTTTACTAGCCTAGCTGCCATATCCAAAATGTAATAGACGCTTCTTACTTTTAATAACCCATTGATGCTTAGTTTTGCATATATTTAAAGCATTAACATATTTTTAAAACCATACATTTGCACTCAGCAAAGCTTTAAGGTTACTAAACGTACTCTCAATCATAAAAAACGGCGTATATGTTAGTTTAAGTCCACCAGTTCCACTCCACAATCCGCAAACCTTGGATTCCCCCCACCATTATAATGTGGTTTGTACTTTGCGTACGTCGAATGTACATATCTAAACATGCATACATTTTTCATAGGTTTCAATTAACAGATTGCCAAGTTATTTCAGCGAGTAAACCTTGAGTTGAGAATATAATCATCGATGTGGTCCCCATTGTCTTTGATTCTTAGACGTTATAATTATGGTGTAATTTAACATTTCTATACGTCGGTATCCTTACATATTGAACCACTGCTGGCATGAAATGTTAAGATATGTGTTTTCATCTTACTTGCAGTCTACGGTGCAGCTGGTGGAAACGTTCACAGGAACATTTGGTATTTTTTGAAGAATTGCCTATTGGTTTCTTTGCCAGTAAAAGTTTTTCGTTGCAACCTTTGATTCAATATTTTGACCAAGGCTTCCCACAGTACCCATGCCTTTTCTTTGGTTTATAATGTGTTTACTTACCATAAGAATAATTAATACCGTTCATTAAGTGAAAGCCACCCTTCATGTACACCTATTACAAACCTCATTTACTAGGAAAATACTGACAAACATCTTGTTCGAATGAAACTGCATGGGAGAATGAAAAAATCTCCAAGTATGATGTTAATTATTATTACATGCATTTAGGAATGTATATCTATAGCATCTTTAGAGCAAGTTTGAATCGACGAAATGCATACGCGATATCTTTAAAAAGAAAACTGTAACATATATTATGTAAGAAACTCGGTTCTGTAAGAAGTATGACGTGACCTACATTTTGAGGTTTTTGAGGATTTAAGGGGATATTTGGGAGAGCACTCATGAGTCTCCTTCCCTTTCATCTCGCAAGTATGCATATACTAATATACCCCTCCAAAAAAAAGTTTGGAGCAGACTAACTAGAATAGTATCATTATTTTTATCTTGCTATCGTCGTCTAACAGACAAACTGACTGTACACCATAGAACACTTTAAGAAGACTTACTTTGCTTGGTGATGGTTCCATGACTGAAATAAGGATTCAGGTTAGTCACCTTTACGATTGTAACAGACATCCTTTCTGCTGTAGGAAGATAGCAGAGTCCAATCAATACTTCTCCTCGTTTCTACATGAAAATGAAAAGAAAAACAGAGAAATTACTGTTGTGTAGTCAAACCGCAAGAATAATCACAAGCTACCGAAATCCCTTTCTTTTGTTCTCATTCTCATCATTAATAAATATTCTGCTCCCACAGATCCTACAGAAAAATTGCTGAAGCGTGCAAAAAGTTTATAACTCATTTCCCAAGCCTCAGAACGGAGAGAAAGGATAAAGGAACGCGTATGCATAAAATAACACATATATATCTAACTGCATCCGTTGCGTTATGCACTTATGCACGGGGTATATTCATAAACCAAAAAATAACCTTAAAAGAAAGCTCCATAGAGAGGAGTAATTACTGGTTGTTTACTGTATATGAGACGTTGGCAGGATTGTCTTTACTGATGCGAAAGGTTTTGATTTCGATAGACGTAATATGTAAACAGTAAAAGAGCTAGTTTTAAGTAAGTGGATGGAAATTAGAAAACTTTTCTCTTGTGATGCAATTTGTTCGAGGCTTAAGTACACATTGAAAAACAAAATCAAATGTAAAAGAATTGAATGCCAGCCAAAGTAAATATTGGTTGGGATAAAGTGCACACATGTAACAAATAAAAACTACCTAACTTCCGTTCTCTGAACCAAAACCTTGTTTAATGTATATATTTGGACGGGATTTTGTTCTTTGATACATACATGGTCACGTCCTTCAACCTTGATTTTCATCCTACACTCTCATCCGATTCCAGAGGTTAATACTAATGAGCAGTTGATAGTTTCACCATATTCTGCTTATATTTTTTTGGTAGGGCTTTCTCATTGACGCGTTCTTGAATTCTGACCTTCTTTCAAAAAGCCCTTACGACAAACAAAGAACTAAGTACGATCTTGATCACAATGTGTGTGGGCAGGGGAAACAAAAATATGATTTATTTGATGTACTACATTACATTCTCCTCTTTATGACTTCCTTAACTCCGTCAAAACTGCTTGTCACGTCACATGCAATATCTTAGATCTCGATAAAATCCTGAAACAGCATGTATTAACCAAATATAGCATATTCCCATTATAAATATTAGTACTTATTACAAGAATGCATACATTGAAGTTGTTCATTTTATCATTTCTAATAATAATGCATTTTTATAGTGCTATGCTGACCCTAACAACTGCCCCCGAAGCCTTGCATATCCGCCTACATTCGTACTTATGTATACATGACATTTGCCAATGTGAACCTATCTTAATATCAGCATAGCCGAAATTTCAAATTATCTGTTACCCTCTGGAATTATTTATACTTGCGCCATATCTACAAATTCCGTGGTGTGCTACAATTCACCCTACTTACCCGTAAATTGAAACTCACAAATCTCACACACATGTATTTCCGGAGGTATTACTCTCTCACTGTAGTGGGTACTCATCTTAAGGGACTCTTATAATGATGGAAAATGTCCTGTGGGAGTAGTCTCTAATCGGATGCTTGCTAATTCTTTTGTATTCAATTTCGCAAAAAACGAAAGCTAGGAACTACTTTCTAATTGGAAGTGGGAAAGGTGAGAAGAGTCGACAAAGCAATGGACAGGCTGCCGTTTGCAGTTCGAGGTAGGATAACCTTAGTATGATACTGGTGTTAGCAACCCAGCAGTACTACAAAAGATCTGAGATTAAAAGCCGAGGTTGAAGTTCCTTAGTATTCGAATGACATTCTATTACGATGCTTATCTTATCACGTAGGATGAGAGGATGAAACAAGACGACATTATAACATCTCAATTTCATGCTAGTAATAAATGAAACAAAAATGTACACATGCATATGTGTGATGTTGTGGAAATTTCGCTAGGATTATTAAATGAATCTACTCGGAAAAGTGTCATACGTAAGTTCTTTGCGAGCTGACCTAGCATGCACATACACGTGAGCACGTGAACTAAACTGAGAAAAAATTCCTAAAGGTAGATCGGTAAAAAGAGTGTCGTAGTTGCGTGATATCTAAGGAATATCTGACTTACAATAACTGGCTCCTGGAGAGAGCAGCTCAGGATTAATTTTTGAACCGTGAAATCTCGGAAGTCATCGAAAGTCAACGTCGTAGAGCCCAACTCCGTAGGATTGCCATGTTTATCCTGATCAAAAGCAGTGAAACGGATGAGGTAGTTCTGTAAATTAAGAAATCAGTGAACATTAACTAGTGCTATAAAAATAATGAGCTATTTTTTCATAAACATATATAATCGAAAACGTTGCACTGTCAGAAGTCAACGTGCCGATGCTCAGTGAGGTATATTTTACGGATATTTAATATGAGTAAATATTTGTACATCAGCGGATTACTTTTGATCCCAAGTAAAGCGTATGAGCATTCATAATTGGAAACTTGTGTAGCAAATATTACCCAGTATTTAAGTGTGAAATCGAATAGAGTGAGGAAATGGAACGAAAGTTCACAAAGGTTTAGTCGCAAACGAGATGTTTCTAAATTGCTCAACCGTATAACTAGTGAATAAATAAGAATAGGTGAAAGAGGGATTTACGCTACGTTACCTTTAAGCTGGACTTGGAAAGTTGCGCAAGGAATTTTTCGCTGAAATCGCAAATATCCGCTGCTTTCTTCAGTGTTTTGGTCATAAATCTATATCTCATTGCTTCTGGTTTAGCTGTTTGTGGATTCTTTGGATGTATCTCTAATGTGAAATACACATCACATGGTTGATTAACATATTCACGAGGTGGAAGATTTCGTGCTTCCTGTAAATTAAAACGCATAAATTAATTGATTTCCAAGCATGGTGCCATTATTAGAGTTGCTCAATTTACATTACAGTACTTGATCTACATCTACGATCCTTCAAGACTTTCACAAAGAAAGAAAGAAAGTTCAGCATTCATGGGTTTCATTATCTAAGAACCTATAACACGAATCCGTTGATGCAACGTGAATTCTTGTGAATAATGTTAGTCATTTCTATTATTCTCTTATTGCTTTCATGCTTTAAATCGATGGGAAGAGAAAGAAAGGGAAATGTGAGGTGCAGGTGTAGTTGTATTCAACTGCTTTTTCAGAAAATATTTATTTGGGCGATTCGCCTAACCACATGTCATCAGTCATTATCTCATGCTTCATACGGACAAGGCTGCAACATCTGAAGCTGAAAGAAATGTTGCCGAAACCATCTAAATAAGAGCGTCACAGTCGCAAATGTCAAATGTGACGTAAGAAAGCTCTCTTTTGGTTTATTACTGTTATTAACATTATTTATCAAGAAAAGGGGAACATAAAAAAATGCCAAGTTTACATACCTACTTACTACTTGCTAATATGCAGGTCTACCTTACTAATGAGCGATATAATTATGCATGGAAAGAGAAGTCAATAATTTTGAAATCAATAATTATTATTGCTGAGCGTTCTGCAGACTAAAAGCTAAACTACTATAGTCCCATATTTGAATCAGTTCACATGTATTATTAGCCTATATTCTGTTATAAAAGCTATTTTGCATAAACTTGTGACTTATAAACCAAAGTAAAGCAATTATGTATATAAAAAATTACTATGTGGTATGACAGTTCAAGTTTCCTGGCAGAGAAAGACACCTTCCTGTAACAGGTTTTTTTTTCTGCCGTAAAAACAAATTTGCTGATACTATCATATCTTAGAAATAATGTATATTATGAATGACAGAGAGATTGATATATATTTCAAGAGAGTAGGGTTGTTTAGCTAATTTAATCAAATCATGTACAACTTCCTTGTTTATTTTTTTGAACCAGTAGAAATTCATATGATCAAAATAATAGTGAACTGGTTAAAGTTCATTCAACCCGACGGTTACTGATTCCTTTTTTCCAGCCAAGAACCAACAAGTAAGTAGCAGGGATAAAGGATGCATGAAATATGAAAGATGGAAACTGATGAAATGTTTGTTGAAACCAGACACTAAAATTGTATGATCCCGGGAAGCACTCACATAAATAACCCCTGTAGCTCTATACGGTGGTGTAACCGAACGAAACACATGCATTCATCTTTAGAACCCTCTCACCATTTTATTAAGTCCCCTTGTATCCTTGTATGAGTGCTTTCGAGAAATGTTTTTCTGGTAGCAATTATGGTATGCCGTACTTGTGGTTGATAACTAAAAATATTTTATGGAAGTCTTTAGCATCAAATAAAGTTTACCACATGTGTCCTTACACTTGATAGAATGAAAAATGATTGACGTTGAAGATTATGGGGATCGTTGTTTACTAGAGGATCAAAAAGAAAAAGTACTTACGATAAAATCAATCCGAACTAAATTGTTACCCTCTTCATATTTAAGAGCGAAGGTGAAAAAGGGTTGACGAATGTTACTGTTGGCAATAGAATGGTAGTGGTTATTTTGTCGCAGATTTGCAGCAGCAACAGCCTCAGCAGCAAGTGCAGCTGCTGCAGCCCGCTGGTTGTTGTTTTGAGTTTGCAGAATATCTGTTGTTGATGAATGTTCAGAGTTAGCAGGGATGGTGGAAGATGTGGAGAAAGTTGGACTTTCACCTTGTTGGTGTGACTGTGTTACAATTGCAGCATCGTCACCGCCCCCAGATGTTAAGTCAGGAGTTTGTGATGCTGTCCCTGGAGTGTCAGGTGTTGCTGAGTTGTTGGTAACTGGAGACGCATTCGTGGTCGAATTTTCACGACTACTGTTCGTCAGCCTTTGAGAAGACCCTGACAAGTCATAAGTGCTGTCACTGCTAGTTTCTGACATGGAACTGTAAGTTGAATCCCTCTTTGCAGAAGAATGGAAAAGTCTTGCGAGCTCATCTTCAGGGCTACGAATAACGCCTGTAATAAATTTACATAAATGTAGAAAAATTTACTCTTGTTTTTGTTTCACAAGAAGACTCCAGAAAATGTAAACACTATAAACTATTTATACTGAAAACTCAGGCCAATAGAGAAAATGCAATACATATAGTGAGTGCATGGTACATGCAAGCAGTCGCTAGTCCTCTGGAGACAGCAATTGCGGTTGGGGGTATTATGAGATGACAGTTTTAAAAGTTTCATAAGACGTTCTCAAGCGTCATACCTTATTATGGCCATTCAGCAGGAAATTTGCAACCGGCAACTAACATGTAAATTAAAAATGCCTCATCAAACTGTTACGTATTGTGGCTCCAACTTTATTACATAAGACTTCATCGGGGTTCCGTAGAAAGCTTAAAAATTGCTCAATTGTACACTATGCCATAGTATACATGGAATACTTTATATAATTATTCCTTACACAAACTGCTACATAATCATTCATGCGAACCGATAGACTTTCTCACTGAGTGAATACAACTCATTAGTCTGTTTTTACTCATTAAAGTGTTTTAGGAAATTTTCAGATTCGATTGCACAGGTCAGAGGACAAGCTGAATCCTACACTGTGTCTTAACTTCCAATAATATCCATACTTGTTAGCTAATAATATCCATTTTATTTTTTTAAATTAGGTATTCGTTGAAGCATAGTAATTATGCTCATACAAATGAAATGATACTTATATGATACCTTCCATGATTTCGAAATATATAATAGACAGACGTAACATTTATTTACAGCGAGTAGTCAGTAACATCATGCATGATAAAAACATGTTAATTTTCTATTTGATTTTTTATGCTACCAGATTCAATTAAAAATGGCTTCATGCCTTCAACTATTAGTTTCAGTAGAAAAAATAATGTCAAAGAGGACTTACTTTCTCGGAAAACTCCGATTGAAGGTGGGTATATATCCGGTGGATATCTGATACATATCAAATCATCCATTTTGTGCTTCTTCTTTTTTTCTAAAACACAATAAGAAATTTGTTCTGCTTACAGTTTCTCATTCAAATTGTACTCATCCAGTTCTTCTCATGACTCAAGTAGCCATACTTTCAATAAATTCAACTTACCTTCGTTCCAGATGATTCTATGTAGCCAACAGCTCCTCTTCACCACACAAAATATGACGATGAGAGTGAGGGATGTGGCAAATATACCAACTGACGACAGCAAAAGTTTCTCAGAACTTGTTAGTACTTTTACAGACATTTTGTTCCGTGTTTCATTAACTTTTTTGCTCCTTTGCTCTTTTACTTTCACTTCACTGGATGAGAATGGGATAACTGAAATTTAACAACAAAGACGAATGTAGAGAAGCGAAAACAAATATTCTTTTAAATCAAAATATCTGTTTTATTTAAAGCGCATATAGTTGCAATATAAAGTATATACATGCACAGACCAACTTCATCAGACGCAGCTTCACTAGTCTAGTATGAAATAATACAAAAGTATACTGCATTAAAGCTGAAAAGGGATTTCGTATAAGCTTATGTTGTCCTATTATGAAATCTAAACGGGGAAATGTGATTATGTTACAATTCATCTCAATCCAAATTCTATTATTAAGAGAAACACGACGCTATCTATCTTCAAGTACATAGTTCAAAGAGCAAGTTAAGCGAAACTGCTTTCTATTTCCTGAAATATCTATGATATGCGTCACCCGCACACGTTTTCAAATACTATTTCGATTTAAGAAGACGACATTTAGGCCAAATCTGAAATCCATACATTTGACATTTCACAATGTCATTACTTTAGCATTGATACAGCCACTGCTTGGAAATTTCCTAGAGTTCGTTGCTTATTTTGTTAGTTATGTATGAATAAAAAAACGCGACATGGATCCAATTCCATTATTGCATAAATTGCAACGTCGATCGCAAGTCTTGTTTTCATCAAAAGCCTGATCACAAAGTTGCTTAGTTTTGCCAAAAGTCATCAATTCCCTTCATAGGATGACCTCAGTCGGATTTTATGGGTATTATGTATGTTTGTATTGCATACAGTTTTGTCCACTTTCAACATTCCCAGTCAGTTATTGATCAAACACTCATATACATGATTGTGCAATTAAGCGACTCCTCCACGACTTTTATTTAATAAACACATCTGATTAACCGGTAAAATAAATCATTCTATTCCAATAGGGAGAATTTTGTGTACTACACGTGTGAGTTTTTTAAACGAAATCATCTATATATAATCCAAAGCAAATACAAATGCATAGAAATTCAATTTCAGAAGCTCATCATTGTAGTCTCCCTAGGTAAGCATCAATGCCAACCTTCATGGTTCACGGTCGGAAAAGAAGGTGAGAGCTTTTATACGACAATTTTATTTGCTTAGATTTTTAGCCACTGCGTTACACGGTACGGCAGACATGGAATTCCAATTGGAGCAGCAAAGTTAGCAATGAAAGAGAATAATCGGGCAAAAGCAACGTTTTGTAATGCATACCTCTGATAAACGTAGGCATTAACCTGTTCTGGGAAAAGAAAGTGGACGCTGTTGCCAAGTTAGAGATGAAAAATAAAAGGTTATGAACTGAATCAACACCGAAGACAAAGGATATTTGAACCTCAATCCTAAATAAGCTTCCCCAGTTGCTCAACTTAACTTTTAATGCATAAGCGTTCAAAAAAACTGTTAGCGTAAATTACTACAAACTAATACATATACAATTCTTCCTGAAGATCCTACTTGCTGCATAGAGAAAGGTCTACAGAAATTTTGCTCAA
>JAHZNA010001465.1:0-27870 GCA_027743935.1 Sinodicranocentrus sp. ZH6
CGTAAATAGTAACTAAAGACATACAGCAGTATAATGCTGTTATATTCTATGCTCATTTTTCAACAGTGCACTGTTGTACCTTAACACGTTGAACGTTGAACATTCTTACACAGCAATTGATAAATCCAAAAAAAATGATAGCAAGATTGTCCATGGGAGTACAACGTACAACCTACAAAAAGATAGATGGTTAACCACTAAACATTCTCATTTAGTTGTTTATGAATGCCTGATATATGGTGTATGAACTCTTTAAGATAATATTCAAATTAAAGCAAAAACGCAAATCCAACAATTTCATAAATGAATTTGGGTTAAACATGAATATTTAATAGTTGAAGCTAAATTGCTCATGTTTATGTACTTCATATTTTGTTGGTTATCACATCTACCAGGCAGACAAGATTTAATTAATTATGCCCTTCGTCAGCTCGCTTGTAGTTTATAACATTTTATTTATCTCGGTAATGACTTTATTGCATGAAAAGATTGGGACCAGAAAGTTTTACATTTTTACCCCACTTGATAATCTCAGTTCCAAAGTTATGCTCCACAACAAAAACTCAAAGCGACATATAGAAAAAACTTTTTTGTTCATATGAAGAAGAAAAAATCATTTACTTCACTTCACCACACAGTTAGGTCGCACTAGTGCTTCGTTGCTTTCAAAAATTGTCATAACTTTCCCCCCAAATTGGACTTGGTAAAATTGGCGTTCAACATTTTACTAACTTTTCCAGGCTTCATATCTACATTTCATGACGATGATGATATCACCAGTTGTCACATTCATTCCCATAAAAAGTATTTAACCAGAGGAGTGAACAGTCAGACTTTTTGAGACTTACAGGAAGGGAAAAAATGTTTTTAAAGTAATATACATCCATTTTTTTTACTTTTTCTATTCAGTCACAGTCTGACCAAAAACTCTACTCTCCAGTCAGATATTCCCAAGTTATCTACAGTTTCATTGGCCCCGGGTTCTCTGCACAGTTGACTGCCTCTCCTGTTTTGGAAATAATAGCTAGGGACATTATATATACAAATGGTATTGAGCAGAAGGAGAAAGCTTTGGACTGGCATTAGTGTAAAATAAGCACATGGAAAACCAACAAATGTCCAAGTGGAGATTTTCCGAGGGGAAGAGAAAGAACGGAAATGTAGAGAGATTGGAGGCTAGAGATAACCTTCCACAACATTCACTTCAATGCTCTCAATGACATCATATCTGTCAGAAAAGTTACTTTTTGCACAACTTACTCACTCTCTCCCTCTGTGTACCAGGGAGAAAGGAAGCCTGTAATAATGTATGCATACAGCGAGTCATATCTCTCCAAATGTAATTCTCAATTCTCATGTACATATGCCGTGCCATAAGCACCGCACAATATGTATGCATGAATGGCAATCAAGATAAAGTATTAAAAAGGAAAAAGGGACTTGAGCAAAGTGTGTGACCATTTCCGTCCCAACTTCCTTTTATGGAAGCTCCGCAAAATCTGAGCATTTCTATTCCATTCCCTTCGCAAAATAACTGGCAAGTGAGTGACGGCAACTAAACGGGAATGTGAGAGGAAAGAAAGAGAGAAAAAAAACACAACTATGCTTGCTATTCACTGCGTGAACTAAAAAGCTTTTTGAGAAGAGCTCGAGGAACAGCTGTATGATACTCGTTGTACATGTCGCATTTCGTTGCCCGATTGCCATTCCCCTTTAACCCTCTTCCCTCTGTAATTTAGGGAAATTGGATCATTCCCTTCGTACCAGAGTTAAGTTGAAGGAAATCAGTGAAATCACTGTACAAGGCAGAGTCCAGATGTTGCCTTTGTGGAGACAGCGTCTGTTTTCGTGAAATCTATGCAAATAGAAATCAGAAAATATTCTAGAGAAATTTCACTTACTCTCTACTCGTATAAAATTACAAGAAATATGTAGCGTATTAAAAGTAGTAGAAACTATAGACTAAAAGATAAGCTCAGGACCATACGCTTTTAGCAGTAGCGGACGTGAACGAGGGCATTATACCATAAGTGCCATTGTCATCATCTCCTTCCCGAATTTGAAATTGCTTCATGCGTTCTTCGGATACATATAGATATACACGCTATTTAGATTAGATTTGCAGATACAAACTCGGCTTTTCTGGTGAAAAGGAAAAATATAAACTGAAAAGGTTACATCGCCAAAGACAATGAACCGTCTTTGCAATTGCTACTTTCCTGGAATGCGCATATCGTCGTAAAGTTGAAAATGTTTCCCAGTTCAATATCCAGAATTTTGCGACGCATCACTGTTCACATTCGTTTATTACTCTGTCATCTGAAAACTTTCTCATCTTCTGCAGCATGATGGAAAAATGTTATCGTGAAAAATGAAAACTTCTTCTCTGTAATTTCCGAAAGGATGCTTCGCTCAAAAGAGAATGAAAGGTAGCATATGGGTGACATGCCGGCGTCAATTTTTTCTATGGAATATCGAAAACAATTTTTTTTGTCAAGGCATGGGTCACGATTAGAATCTTTTACTTAACGGAATGGATGAATACATTACATTAGAAAGAATGAATTGCAAATACTCTTGAAATCCAATGCAAAGCTCCTTCATCTTTTCAGCCAACCTGATATGAATGTAATATGACACAAGTTTATTGTTAACCTTATGGAAATAGGAATTTGAATGACGTAAACCTTCCGTGGTAAGTGGTCCTTTATTCCCGTCCTTAGAATCTAGAAGAGCCGCTAATGCAATGCGAAATCGAATTTTACTGAATACATTCTTACATCATTCCAGTTTGTGCTAGTTAATAGCTTTAAGTGTACACCAGAATTGGGAGGTTATGCAAAAACGTAAGGAAAAAAACTTTCATAGCCATTCTTACTTCTTCAGTATTCATATCTCTTTTCCTCTTGATTTCCGTTTCCACTTTCTTGATTCCATTTTCTTCTCCTTCAACAACTCCACTCCCACTTTCCTCATTTTTTATCCTCAATAATAACCTTATTTTAGAAATCATGTGAGAAAATTCTTTTTGAATTTTGTGCTCGGACAGATGCTCAAGTTTTATTCTAAAGGGTATAAAGTATGCTTCACGCTTTTCGTTATGTCCCCTTTTATTCTATTCTATTTATATGTCCATTAGCAGCCGGCTCTTTTGACCTGGGTTGGGAAAAGGATAAGAAATATTTCAGGTATTTTTTTCTTTAATTCTCTACATTCATAATAACTTACATAAGATTGCAGTAGACTGCTCCAATTGTAGTTGGTATCAAGTTTTCAGAGGAAAAAACTTTATTATTAAAAGTCCTCAAATTTTCTTTTCGAGAGACTACTATTTCTCCCTCCCTCTCTCTCTCTCATAGAGAAAAATATATTACATTGAGATTTCCGTTTTACTTATCAGTTGAATAACACTCGACTAAAGTATAAAAAAGGATTTCATGGTGAAGAAAAGAATGGAAAAAGGGAGTGAAAAAAGATTTTCATTATTGAACGCATAATATGAGCCATTAGTGTCGGCAATTCTTTGATTTCTTACTTGAACACTTTTTCATCTCCACATTTTCTCTCAACTTGGCAAGCAAAAGGGGTTGATGGTGGTAAGTAGCTTCCTGAACCTTTCACATTCATTTTAAATGCGTAATCATCATCATCCCATTCGACGGATATCATATGTGTGGCGTTTTTAGTCTTTTATATTGGAAATGCACCCATGCAACGACTTCCACGCACTTGGGAGTATTGTTACGGAGCTAGCTCACAAAAGGAAATTATGCATACGTGCGTGTGCATGCAAAGAAGTCGTTGACTTGTTTCTCTTGTGTCGGCAAACTACACGTAGTGAAAAGGGGGAAGGGAGAAAGGGTGAGAATGAGTGGGTAAAGGAAGAAAAAAAGAGGAAAAATTAGCGTCTTTTTAAATGAGTCCAAAACTATGGAAAAGATAAAGTGAAGGCGTGGATTGTGATCCGCCTTTTCGTCGTAAGTTGGTGATTTACTTGGTAAGTCACTTTTTCTCTGTTTCCCCTATAGCAAAAGTAGTTTTATATAAGATCTCCTATTCTCGTCTTTGGGTTTGCCCAATTCTCACTTTCACTTTTTTCTTTTATATCAGCTAATATCGTCATCATCATTAGGACGAGAGGAGGGAAGAGTTGGAGAAGCGTTATTGAGTTGAGTTTGGCTTGGTGGTTATTCTGCCTGGTGTTGGCTACGTAGTTCTCTCACGTTTCCCTCTTTTTATTTCCTTCCTGCCAAACAACATTAGGCATTTAGGACTGCGGCTAAAAGAGCAAAAGGAAAAGCTTTTTCCTCTTAATGTAATGGAAAAGGTAGAGAGGGACAAGGGAGAGAAGAAAAAAGTGAGGAAAAACTAAAGCCAAGTTGGAAAAGTACATTAGTCCATTCCTTTGTATTTGTGTACAACCTACTTTTCACTGCATTAACGCGGAATTATTTAGGGAATTTTGAGCAGCTCTATAGCAGTCAATTCGGCAATTTGGAAGGGAGCTCATTAGGAACGAGAAGGTTTGTTTTTTGGGGTGAAACTAGGCTCCTTCTCTCAAATGCCATTCCTCCCTCCATTTCTAGTTAGCCAGACATTTGCTCTACATTAGTGTTTGCCCAGGAAGAAAGTAAAGTGGTTTGCAATTGCGGAAGTGCGTTGTTCGTAAACATAACCACGAACACGCCACATTACTTGTAAACCATGTAAATGTAAATTTTCCCTTGTTCTCGTTATCACCAAACACATATACCTTTCAGCATTTTGCAGATTCCGTCAGTAAAAGTGTCTTGCTGATGCATGATGTCCTTTTTGCATGCTTCTTGTTAAAACTAAAGTTCAGATAAGGGTAAGGATCATATCTAATAGCTAATCTGACTTGAAGAAAGGTGGCAAATTCTACGAATATCACGTGGGTGTATATCTTGCCAACTGCTGGTATAAATTTAAAAGCTAGTTACCAAACTTTTCTGCAGTGAGTTATTGCTGCGATTTCTTTTTTCTTGTTCTTTTTACCTAAACCTAACAATCCTAAAGTATGAAATTTTCCGTTTACCGGAAACGCAAGAAAAAATCTAGTTTTTAACCCTAATGAAGTTGAAAAATCGTTTAGCTAGAGGAAAATTCATTACATCCTACATCCTATCGTAATTGATATTACAACTACTATTATGGCTGCTTCGTTGTGTCACTGAATTCTCTCAAGAGCTAATAAAATTATGATACTATTCAATTATTTCGGACAAAAACACTGAACCTAGATGTGAATACCTTTCAAACAGCAATACTTTCTTGCATAATTGGATTCATTACGTACCTAGATATACGTACGCATCATATCGTATAATGTAAACATCGAAGGAAAACTGTCATGTCTATAATGTTGACTGCAGCGATTGGTAGCTTCATGCTGAAAACTTTCTATTCACTACTTCACCTTAAGTTTTTTCTTTGTCGTAAACCAGTACACGATATCAGCAGTAAAACAAGCATCCATGACAGATGAAAAAGACACTAGTAATTCTGTCAAGACTCGAGTGGGTAATGCAATGTGCATATGTACAAAATTTCGCCAAAGGTAAGGAATAAAATAGTAGAAAGGTACCTAAAAGTAGCGTGAACTGATCTCAGAAAACAAGTGACTGCCAAAACGAAGTCAGTCTTGGGAGATATATAGTGTGCCATATATTTTGCATACAATACAACTCGGCTTCTTGGTACATCCCCAAAAAAGTCAAATAAAAACTAGAATAAGGATATATATCTAATGGCACAAGGGAGCGAATTCTAGTAGACGACTCAACTGTCATTATTTTCCCCCTTTTTTTGAATACTCTCTTCTTCCTTTCTTTCGAGGAGTGTTGGAGTTTGTGCAATAGACTACATAACATATACACACTTTTAAGTAAAAAGGAATTTTCCTATGGTGAAAGAGGACCGGTGGTGGTGTTGTTGTTGAGAGTTGAGTGAATGGTTTGGTGCTCACTTGGGAGTTGCAAATCACTTTGTTCCTCCTTCCATTAGACAGAAGTAGAGCTGAAGAAAGAAATAAAAAGGAGAATGAAGGGGGTAGAAAGAACAGTATTTTTCTCTTCGACTCTCTCTCTCTATTTTCTGAAGTTATTCTGGTCTTTCTAAAGAAAAAAAAAATGGAGAGGAGGAAAATTCCTGTAGTGGATGGAGAAAAGTGTGCATTCATAAGGTCCCTGATGAAAGCTTCATCCTCATCGTGGTCTATTACCTCTCAACAACGCAAAAGGCAAATCCAGTAAAAATGTCTATTTTTCGGATAAAAGCAGTTTCATGTGCATATAGGAGTGTAAACTTTCATAGAAAAATAAATGGAAAATGGGTTGAGTAATTCTAATTTAAACATTTCATTGTTATGATTTTAAATAGGGATAATACATTAGCTGTAAGTACACATAATATACTTTAGTACTTATTTGTACAACTAATAAATTGTTAATTTGCTCATATTCGCATTTGCAATGTTGCGTTTATATTTTAACAAAACAATGCTGAACAAGATCGTTCCCTATGTACCTTTCTTCGGTCTTGATAAGTATACGATGATCAAATGATAGAGATTTCGTGATGCATGATGCATGCTCACATGTTCAAAAATTGCTTTGCCATTGCTACTTGAAACACAATCATAGCTCTCAATAATTTCCTTAACTCCAGTACGCTGGAAAAACCAAACTTTATTTGATTGACGTAACCTCTTCATGTTCGTAATATGCGATTCAAAAAGCCTACACATTTCGGGTATAAAATTGGCTTGTAATTTTTCACAAGTATGGAAATATCTACGTATGTATCTACACATCTTTGTATGTTTGTAAATTCCCCTACTTAAATTGTTCATGCAAACAAAGCGCTCATATTCATAAACTTTCATTACTACCTTTTCCAAACATACTTTTCTCAAAACTCTCCATTTGATTCATTTTGCTAATTTCAAGTTGCAAACTTCCAGATGCTGTTCGTCATTATTATTAGGTACTTTCTTCTTTTGAATACTTATGTCCATTAGCATATAACTATATTTCATAATTTACTACTATTCCTTTTCCCTCTTTGTCTTCACACTTTTCAAACTCAAATCCGTTCTGTTTTATTACAGCTTTTAGTGCTTTTGCTTTCTTTTAATACAATCCTTTTCCGCATACCACTCTAATCCCAGCGTTTCTCTATTCTCTGCAGGCTCAGCTGGATAAAAGCATATTGTAGAAGATACAAACGAGGAAAAAAGAAAGCCTCCAGCTGCATGTCTTTTTTCTTCCATCAGATTAATAACATCGTCATCATCATCTGGAAAATGAGCATCACACATAAGCATCATCATCATAGCCATGAAAATCATGAAGTGCTCTTATTACTTACTCACTTACACCACGAATACTAACAATGATAATACAAAGTTGCTTTCTCTTTTTCTCTAGGAAAATAAACCGCACTGCTTCCACTTCTACTTTGCTCCACTCCTTGGAGCATTTTTGGTGTGTGGAGTGTGAGCCCTTCTAAAAACGTGTCAGGATGAAATGGATTTAAGCAATGAAATATACAAATGCCTCCATCCAGAACCAACAGCAACAGCAGTTCTTTTCACGGGATTGACATCATTAAGAGAGCTTCCACTCTCTCAACCTTAAGCATACCAAAATCCAGGCAAATAGCAGTTCATAAGGTAAACATATACATATATCTGTGTAAATATGTAGGCATACTTACGCATATTATAAAAAGGAGTAGAGAGCCGGATACAGATTTCATGTACAATTTGAGTTCCATCGCCGCTCTATTTTTGAAGTACAAAAAGGCAAAGGAAAAAGGCGTAGTTAGCAGAAAAAAGCGTGTATTCAAGCATTTTCTCCGTTCTTTCATTCTGGGAATCCAAAAGAAAGATACAAAAATGGGCTCTATGGCGGTAGCGCTTTGGCTGCTCCTTTGGTAATAATAATATGCAATAATAGTAACAAGCCAAGCCTGCTAAAGCTTCCTTCACGGAGAAGGTAAGAGAATGTACTTAGGTGCTTTCCTATGAATGTATTTAATGTATCCATATATCTACAACAGGGGAAGATACAGCTTTTTTCATACCGATTTAAAAGGGCTATTTTCTTGCTCTCCTTTTCCAAGGCTTAAAAGTACATTTTTATTTCTCCTCGTGGAAAATGATGCAAGGCG
Source organism: Sinodicranocentrus sp. ZH6 (assembly GCA_027743935.1). Taxonomy (NCBI): domain Eukaryota; kingdom Metazoa; phylum Arthropoda; class Collembola; order Entomobryomorpha; family Entomobryidae; genus Sinodicranocentrus; species Sinodicranocentrus sp. ZH6. The sequence goes on from JAHZNA010001465.1 coordinate 8,194, forward strand.
AAGAAGCACACAGAGCGGCAAGGGTAATAAACGCTTCTACAAATAATGATATTCAAGGTATACGCCTTAGGTACATCGAGGGATTCATTCTAAGCCCGTGTGTATGATTTCTACCCGTCGTCGTCGTTGGAATGTAGGTGGATGTTTTTTCGTAAAAGGGAACATTAAAGCAGAGTAAATTGTGTAAATTCATGAATATCTCTGCTTCTTTTCCTTTACACTTGAGGTTCAGATGGAGGGGGAAATCAAGACAAGTGAGATTTAAGGAAAGTAGTGTTTTCTATGGAATTGTGGATAGCATTCCTAGTACAAGATGCATTAGCTAGATTTTTACATCAAGTTTAGAACATTAGAAGGATAATATGATACACATAACTAGTGGAAACTGAAAGGATATGATTTTAGAGTGGCTGCTGCTGTTGTCCAACATGTTCCAGGACGCAATTCTCCATACACAAAAGTCTATGGACCTGAAATATTTTTACGTCCACGTCCATCGACTAAATCTACTTAATCCTTTTCGCTCGACCGAAACTTAATGATCGTAGCTGACATAAACAAATGTACGGGAAATGGACCAAGTAGTCCAATTGAAGGAGTTTCTTTGCAGATTATATACACAGATAGGGATTTGTTTTTCCCAACGGTTGAGAGTTTGGTTGAGGATATTGTAATTGAAAGGAAACGAACTACAAAAGGTATAAAGAAACATAAAAAGTGCACATTAGAAATGTATAACAGAGAAAGTGCATCCCTCGAAATAGAAATTGATTACATTTTCACTCAAAAGATGCAATCTTGTGCGTTACCTTAAAACATGTAGGGATGAGATATAAGTCTCTATTCGAATCTACAATATCTTGCTCACCTGCAGCCGTACAAAGCAGTTATCTTCATCATTTTGTGACGTACCTTTCCTCCCATTCTATTTCATCCAGACTTCGCCCAAAGTAATTTTTTATGTAACATAAAATAGCAAACACCGTAAAAATATCCATTTTCTTCCTGTATGTGGTAACATTAGCCATACATAGTCGATCTTCATGGAACATTATGCACACCATGCTCTTTTCCAACAACACTATAAGCCTTTCATTTTACTACTGTGTGGAAAAGGCGGATGAAATAAAATATTTCACTTTGTGAGCATAACAATACATACCTGAACTATTGCTTGAAATCCCATCACATTTCATCGTATTTACTGCTTCTCCTCTGCTCAAGAAAACTGCGTCAAAGAACATTTAGCCGTAATATTGCATGACGGGAGAGACAGGAGTTGGTACATACAAATGCGGTGGCGCGGCTAAACGGCAATGGTTGAATGCATTATATGTAATGTACGATTATCGTCATTGCAGAGAATAACCTCAAAATGTAAATACGCAAGAGGATGTATACATTATGATGGGATTTTCTTCTTCCCTCTAGTAAAATTGAGCTCAACAGATTTATGGGAGTTTGGGCTGGATTTTTAGATTGAATAGGATCTTTTCCTACCTTTCCTCCTTTTTGAGGTGGGTAATTCTCCTGTGGAGAAAAATAAATAGGTGGAGAAAAGTAGAGAAAGCAAAAGTAGCCGGGTCTGGGATTTATGGCGGATTTTTGTGGTTCGCTGTTGAAATGAAATGGGAAAAATAATACTTTCATAAATATGTTATGCCTCAATTTATTTCAAGGGGATGAAACGCGCGGTTTCGTGGACGCGCTTGGTGGTATGTGTGGTATTACCAGAACCAGATATTTTAAAGCTTTGGGCAAGCACAATACCTGGAATGTACTATCCCGCTACGCGCAGAGAAAGAATACGATGATGGCACTACCGTTTATTTTCTGGTCAGCTATCAAAAATACTTTCTGGAATATGGGGTGTGGCATTAGAGGAGTAAACAGTGTTTTCACAATACTGATAATTTAATTCAATGATAATAATATATCTCAAGGAAAAAGAAATGAAATGTACATTGTGACAATTACCAACAAAGACATTTTAAACAAATCAAAACATCGTCACCCAGTGTAGCGTCTGAACTATGGAGTGTCTTTCATTTCACAAGTCATTAACAACTTAGCCACAACAACAAATTTGAATACAACCAGAGCTTAATTGTGAAAATCACAGCCGTGAAAATAAATTTCTCTTAACCACCTACCAATTGACGTCACCTGTGAGAGTGTCAAATGTACTTTCATGTTTTAGTATACTCACTGCCCACCACTTTTTCGATTTGTGAAGGGAGTTGCAGCCATTTTTAACTTCACCCACGACTTCTACCGCACTCCCACGATGCATTACACTAATAGCTCGTAGTAGAGAAGAGTCAACAACAACCGATCGTAAGGAATGACCGCTTCGTTTATTCTCCAGTTTAGTTTGTACTTTCAAGCTGAAACTTTAGATTTCATCCACCATTCTACTTGATTTACTGTGAAAAGAAAAGGAGGTACGAATTTTTCCTCTTCTTACTCTTGTATTTCACCTCACGGCTTGTATACATGGATTTTGTCCTCTTGTCAACTTTATTTACGTCTGAACTATGTGCACTGAGAATGTGAAAGGAAGCAAGTTGAATCCAGGTCAAGGAAGTGAATACTGCTTTCCATCAATTTGAACCGATTGTCATCAAAATATTGAATGGACATAGAAGTCGACAACTCTTATTACATTCATTCCTTTTACTACCAGGTATGAATACCTCATCATCGCGACATCACTTCACATCCTTTGTCACAATGCCCCCACTTGCGAAAAAAAATGTATTTTTTCAAGCTTACACTCAAAATACTACATACAAACTTTCCGAAGAGTCTGCAATAGTTCTCCTGGAACAAGATTGATAGATTTTGATGATGAGGACTCACTCTCACTTCTTTTTGTGATGATGACATCCTATCCAGAGATAACTTCAAGCATGAAATATTTATCCAGTCACTACCAGGTCACAACTCGAATATATTATAGAAGAATCTTTCTTTCCTGGTCCTCCCAGATATAGCGAAAATGCAACGAGAATGTTTTCGTACGAGAATTTCAAATTGGTTTGCACTAGTAATATATCAGCATCCTCAAATTTTTGCGCTTAAACTAAAAGCTCATCTGACTCGCATTTCATGTCTTTCATGAAGCTCTTAATTTCAAACGGCTAGATTTCTTCGTACTAAACTGCTCCTCTCATCTATTCTATATACGTGCATCCTCGTCGCGATCGGTTCATCTTTGAAAGGAAAATTACTGCTGTGGCAGAGAGCCCAACGCAACGGTATCATCCAACTCATCAGCGAATTCCACACAATTCGTTTGGCACAAGGCAAGGACATTTTTACCGTTAAGACTTCCAGACAATGTTAAACAGGTGTTTGCAAGATATTCCAAGTTGATTTGTGCAACCTTTGGGATATTTGTGTGATGGAGAAAATTGTCTGGAAAGGAAAGTGAGCGAGCGAACATTATTTAAATGCAAATTTGGGAAATGGTAATGTGCATAATAGCGTATTCATAATATTACCTGCAAAAAAGCACAAGAATGTAATAAAAGTATATGTATATAGTTATATACATACCTGGGGTGGGATTCATAATATATCCGCTTTTTCATTTGATTGCTCGTATTTTCTTATTCATTTTATTTGTAGTCAACTCACAACTCGATATGATGAAGGTTCATGGTTCATCTGGTCTTTGGTACGTAATATAATGTAGTGCATAGAGAATCTCAAGCTTTAGAGGAAAATTCCTTTCAAACAGCTTATAGCATCTTCTTTCTTCTTGTAGATCGGTGAGATTCAACATGAATTCTGTTTTCTCCGGTCCATTTCATTTCCATTTTAAAACGGTCTCATTCAAAAACCATACCCCTCCAGTCTCGCCTTTTCCTGGCATGTGAGCTATAGTAACGCTGAGCCGAATAGTAAGCAAGCGGACGATAATATTACTTGTGGAATTTGTGATCTACATGGAAAAGGATTGAAGTGAAAGAATAGATATACGAGTGTGGAAAAAGGATGCCAGGAACGGCTGTTTTACTAATGCAATAGAAAAAAATATTGTATTGTACAAAAGTATATGCCTAAATCATATAAAAGTTCCGTAATAATAATGCACAGCTCCATAAAACTTTTTTCCCTCAAAATTGCGCTCTTTTACGTTGAGGTCAAGAAAGAAAAGCCAAAAAGGGCTATTCTTATTGAATAAAAAGGAAGGGGATGGGAACGCGTACAACTATTCGTATACCCACGCCTTTTCTGTTCCTCCTGAGTTTGAGCTTCGACGGTGGCAGTAAAAGGCAATAAAATTGCCATGTAATTTTTTCATATTGTGGATGATTTCAAGTCTCATATGTGCCATTTCCTGGTTGGGAAAAGCAAGGAATTTTTTTATTTTTCAAAGATTCCCTAGAAAAACATGGAGTTTTCTTCAGACTACCAAAGTATATTCGAGGTATGACCAGAATACAAAGTTGGTGAAAAAATGAAACTTCATGATATTCCTAGAAAAAAAGAAGCTTTCTACGTATTTACCTATACACACTATCCCAAGGCTTCTTTGACTGATCCGGAAAACTACTTTTTTTTCCACTGTTGTAATTCGCATCAGTGTTGTCTTGCTTGCTTTACAACATTATCATATTGTGCGACCGTATAAGTTCTCTATAAAAAAACTTGTCTCAAGACCTTCCTCTTTGAATTATAGAAGGCAATAGAATTACATACCTCTATGTGTGATACACAATTGTATGCAGACTTGAACGTGAAACTACTCCCTTGCTAGTGGTAATATTGTAAGAGTACAATTGCATTACGACCCGCAAGTCATCATAATTTGATATTTTCACCAAGAAGACACATAGGCATTCATATTATTGCCGGCTATAAGTAATACTGTGCGGCATATATCTCTCATAAACTCTGAGGATTGAGTTTTCCCACTTTTTCTTTCCCATGAGCGGTAGAAAAGAAAGAGAGAAAAAGAGACCGAGAAAGATGCTTTATTTATAAGAAAAGTTAACCCTGTGACCAAACCATCATATAAAACAAGTCACACAAGAATTGTGACGTTAAACGAAGAAAAAAATCCATAAAAACAGTAACTACTGTCGAATTAAATTTTTCTCTTTTTCTTTCCTCCTGCAATACTTTATATGGCACATCCGTAAAAGTCCGTAAAAATTACTGTACTTAACTTACTCTTCTTTCTCGTCTTGAAAACTGTTTTCAAGCTACTTTCACCATCATACTTAACATCATCACTTTTCCCAAGTTTTTTGCCAGGACTTTGTGCTACAGTTGTAATCCAATTTCTCAATCTAAATCTAGAAAAAAATATACACTTCTGATAGAGCTGAGAGAAAGTTGTAAAAGCTTATTTCCTGATTTTTTCTCCGCTCTTCCAAGAAAATCATAAATGGCTCTCTAAGGATATAGGAAAAAAGTCGAACAAGCATCAAACTGGAAACCTTTCTCATGATTATTACCCTTTGATCATCATTATTATCTTTATCAGCAAGCATGTAGAAAGGATATCTAAGTATGACTAGAAATACATCAAAAAGTCAACGAAGGAGGAAAAACTCACAAAGTCATCTTACAGCGTCATCATCAATGATAAAACGTGAAGTGAGTCAAGACCGGTGATATACCTTTCCAACGTGTTCACAAATAAGGAAAGTTGTGACGAAGAGATAACAAGGAAATTCAAAGGGATGAGAAAACTTGCAAGAGTTACAAAGAGAGAAACTAATTCCACCCACTTAACTACCAGGGGAATTGGGAGAAATCGTATCCAGACTTGTAATCATGTTCATCTTTCAAATAAAACTTGAAGCAAAGAAATTCACATTTTATTTTCTACTTAAGAAATTGTTGCACTAAAGGAATTCTGTAGGAATTACCTGAACTCAGCAAACTTATACGTGTCTCATACTCCTTCCAAATTGGTTCTTAGTTTTTACACTTGGCACTCCTTCCACCTCAAAATGTATGACGTTTTCAACAACAACATTTTTTATAAAAAAACCTTGCTGCTGCTGGTTCAATAGAATTTCTAATTTATATTGTACATCTAACAAAACCTTTTCTGAGAAATGGAAACAAAATCCTTCATGAATCCTTCCATTTGGAGTAACCTATCCTCTATAAAAATCAACACATTTGAAAACTGGAAAAGTCAAGTAGTATTTGATTACCAAGAATGTTTTTTCCTATTTGATGGGATGTGATGCAAGAGGGATACATGAAACGTGAAGATAAGGATTAACACTACAAGTCAAACATGTACTTACACAAGAAAAACTTGCTGATACTGGTGGATATAGATTTTCAACTTGGAGAGAAGAGAGCCAGTCCAGGATATATTTATTTCTATGCTTTCTTTGCTAAAAAAAACTACCCGAGTGGTGGTGGTGGTGATGATAAGGATGAAAAACGTGATGTACACTTTTATTTCCTCCTTTTTCATCCAACTCCCATCCATTCATTCAAGATTCAAACCCCTTGAGTGCACTTGTTCCTCCTTCTCTTCGAAACATGATGCAATCATTGATGATAGGAAAGGGGATTCTCTGTCATCATCAGAGCACTCTTTATTTTCTCTCTTTCCAGCTTTCACCTAACTCTTCTTCAGCTTTTCATCAACTTTTTTTTCTCTCTCTCTCTCTTCACTTTTCTATGAAGGAGAATAAAAAAATATACACCAGCAAACAAAACCCAGTCTGGAAGGGAAAAAGAGCAGTACAAGTAAAACGAGAAGTGTATGTGTTTTGGTAGCAGAGTATAAGTTTGTACTAAACAAGCAGACGCCGTCATGAAATCTTAATTTCCTTTCTGTGTACAAAAACTTTTTCGTGTCTGATGTGAAATGTGATGGGGGTTATAGAAGGACTGAGCAATCATGATGTATGGGTAAGTGAAAGTAATTTTTTGAAATGCTTTCAAACAGGATAGTCATATTCAACTTGGTTCTACAATCTGTTATTCATTCATGAAGTTTGGATGTACAACACATCAAAAAAGTTTAACTTGAAGATGAAGCACAACGCAAGAGAGAACAGATGCTTCAAGTGTAACGATATGAATTTCCTATCTAAAAAATTTAATATGTACACCAAAAAGTGCCAATGGCCGATGCGCTTTATTCAAAAGTGAAAGTAGACGAAGCTCCCAACTGCTGTGCTTGTGTTAGAAGAAGCGAGGACAAAAGCGTACATCTGCCATATTGCCTCTGTGTAAAGTCGAGAGTAGACAACAATGCCCATAAAATAGTTTACGATGAGGAATCCCTCCTGTCATCATAATTTGCATACCAGAGACAAGCCTTTTGCAGTTGATCCCATTTTCTTGATATTTCTCTCGCTGGAAGGAGAGGAATATGCAAAATAGCAGCTGCCAGCGAACATAACACGGGGGAAAGCGTAATATTGGAAAATTCTTGGACGCGCATTTTCTAGTTAGCTTTCATAATTCGAATATTCTTGGATGGTTGTCGTTTTTCTCTCTTTCCAAGGAAAGTGAAGACACTTGGTGTAATATAAACTTCTCGGTGGAATGCGATATTGAAAGGAGAGGAATATCCTTGGTCTACATTTTATCATTACGATTTACTTTGCACAAATATCCTTTTACATCCTCCAGTAAGAGAATATATTGGATTGGAAGAGAAGATATGGGTGGATTCCGTACAAAAGAAAAGTTTGACTTTATGACAGCAACAAGGATATGAGTTTGCTCTAATCTTCTCAACTTAGCCCCGACACAGGATCCCTCTTGTATATTTCTACGGATAGTTCTAGTTTTGTATAATGACGCAACTGAGCATAGCAAAAATGTACTTGTGTCTTTCTTGAAGGAGTCTAGAAGAAGCGTGGTTGGATTAGTTGAGCAGTAAGATATCTACACGTTTTCGATGCCTTTACTTATTTTCCTTGTCGACTTGTTCTCCTCTGCTGATAATCTAATTAGTAATCGAGACAGGATGTTACATGTTGTAATATGTACTACATGGAAAATTGCGATATATTCATTTCACTCCAGTCATCCAAGGAGGTAACAGTAAAAAGAAGGATAGCTTCACAGAGAGTGGAGGTAATTACCATCATCTCATTCAGTAAGAGCAAAGAAGACATTACCAGAATAAGAAGAGGGTGGAGAAAGAGCACACTCTCGAGGTTACGTCGCAATCCGCCACAAAACTACGTGTCTCGAGCCCATTTCGAATACGCGTATACTTTGATTGGATTATTAAACTGCGGGAGCTAAAGTCAGATGCTGTTAAGGCAGCTATGTCTTACCCCGATATTTCTGTACCACAAAATTCTGAGGATAAAGCTGTACAAATATATACCTAATCTATGAGGGATGCTGCCTTGGAAGAATTGGAGGATGCTATGGATAAAGTGTATAAAGGGAAAGTTGTAATTTTACTTATTAAGAAAGAGGATAGTTAAAAACTATGTACAAATATGTACCACCACAGAACATGCAGAGAATGTCCAACATATTCGCACAAGAGCATCACTATCACTCCTCCGGCACTAAAATCTGGATGGGGGCGAGGGAGCAAAGGAAAAGAAGCAAGTAGAAAATATAAGACGTGAGCAGGAAGTTTTTCCCATTTCCTTTCTTTGTTGATCGTGCATGCAGAGGAAACTCTCAGAGGGAGAGATTTTTGCCCCAGAAGAAAATAAGCAATAAATGAGCCATCTCATACAATACTCAGTTTGAGTGGGAGGAATGAATAAAACGAAACTTTTGTTATGTGAGCTGTCCATGTGAAGTTGTAGGGTTGTTGTTGAAGGAGAAAAGTTGTAATAAACTATGTGCCTAAATTCACATATAGAAATACATTGCTCTCAAAGCACGGTGGCGGTATACTTTTAAAACATTTTGTGATCTTCCAAGTGCCGCTAGCACATTCCAAACAAAATACTGATTAGTAGAATACAATCCCACTACAAAACTAATGAGAGGACATTTACAACTAAAAGTTGATAAGTTACCTAAATGCTGAAGAAATATAGTTTAGACCATAAATACGCCCCTTTAAAAATGTATTTATTAAATACCTTATCATGCCGAATCTTGCTAAGTTTGTGAAATAAATAATACGTTTTTGGCGAAAAAAAGTGGCGCCAGGCTGAAAATAGCATTTTCTGCAATAAATGCATCAACCTGTCATATCAATAGCAATGTGCCTTAATGTCTTTTGCACGGAACTCTTTGACTTTCCTCAATAAAACATTTTTCTATCACGCCATACACGTTATATTACTTTGCGAATTGTATCTCTCCACCCACAAGAATCCAATCGAACTTTCTGGCCATTCGGCTAGAGAAAATCTAATTAAATTATTTCGGTCACGACACTAGTTCCAAAGATTTACATTGGGTTTGAGGTGTGGCTTAGTTGCATGATGAGTTTTCTTGGCTTTTACATTTATTAAAGTGCCTGCATTTGCAAGGTGCACAGTTGGATTTCGTTTTCCAGAGTGGTAATTAGATCGAACAAAAGTTCGATATTTGGTTCGTCAGCTTGTAATCATCGTAACTTTCAGAGGTTAATATTAACACATATCAAATTACCCTTTTACGCCATGCCACATCTCGTGACTAAACTAATCTTCATATACCTTTGTGTTCATCTTTCCTTATTCATGTAACATTGTTCCCTTTTTGCCCTACCTGAGCTGGGGAAGGTAGAAAATGGAAAACTTTCCCATTACTGGAAATTGATACAATATTTAGCGGAAATAAGGGTCATTTATCGCATGCAATTCAACCTTTACTGAAGCCAGCACACCTGTTAAAGTCTTGGCAATTTTGGTATGCGTGTGAAATTAGATTTTCTCTCTCTTTTAGACAAATTCACTCACTGAGTCACTAAGTCAGTCAGACAAATAACAAACCGTTTTCAACTCATAATCATTATATGGGAACATGTGATCGGGATAGTGGAATCACCATCCTACTACCATTTTGTTGTTTTCCCCTCTCCACCAGAATTATTACGTCTGCCATGCCGTCTATAATCACTACTTATACTGCACTACATTATTCGCAATTTGCACTGAAACTCCATTTATTTCATGGATTGCCTCTAGCAGCAATACTTTTTCCAAACGAAGAAAATAAAAAAGTTTCTCCCTCAGCTCCTCTTTTTTCCCAAGCATGGAACTTTTTTCAAAGGAAGCACGTAATGGCATGTTAAATTGCAAAAGGGAATAAAAAAGCATGGAAAAGCCGACGGGATCTTGCATGTCTGTATATTCCAGACATGTATTCGAATACAGGGATAGTTTCTTATAGCATGGAAAAGAGAGAAAGCACATTGCTGGAACGAAGGAAGAGTTGTGTTCATGCAGCTCACCATCCACAAGGATCTTACTAATTTGACTCCTTTTCATTTAGCCAAATTTCCCTCAGGTACTACTCTCCATACTTTTCTTTTTCTCAAATGTATCTTCCTCTCTCTACCCATAGTCATTTATAGTTTTTTTTTATCAAGCTAGCTTCTGAATAGAAGCTATACAAGCTGGAAGCAACCAGCTCAATGGGCTTTTCTTCTTTTTTTGGCAACCAAGTAATGACCTATCCGTCTCCATTAATTCGCATGTGCTCACCCATGTAAGACATTTCTCTAATTGGCTTCGAGAGTCATCCAAGCCACGATGGAAAGACTAAAGCTAGTAGACCAGACCAAGCTAGTTGCTCTCTCAGTCCTCATTTTCATTTTCTATTCACTGGGCACACATTCTCATCGGTGGAATGCTTAAATATTTCCCCTTTCTTTATATCTTTTCCCACACACACACACACACACCACTCATTTAATTTTAACGAATATATGCTGCTCTGCGGTGCTACTCACAATCAGTGACTTTCATGCATGCACACTAGTTGTGAGGATGCGACGCAAACTAACTGTGGTAAGGAAGGTGCCCTTGAGGAACCATGTAGGGAAAGTGACAACAAAGGTAAAAATGACGACATATTTAGGTACTTTTCTGAGTAAGAAAATTAAGTAGGGTTGAGTTTGAGAATTGAATATTGTTGGCTCTCTTGCTAGTTTTTGTCGTAGCATGTGGTGGAACTCATGTGAAAGGAAAAGAGGAAGAAATATAAATCTTCTTTTTAAACACTTCAGAGTTGAGTTGTGGAAAATATGAGAAGAAAAGCAGTTCATTTTTGGAAAGAAGTTAGGTTGGTTATTAAGGTAAAATAACGTTATGCATAATATGCAAAATATGTGTGTACGAAAGATCTACTGATTATAATGTAATGAGTAATGTAAATAGAGAGAGAGAGAGGAAGATAATCAAAAAGGGAAATTAATGAAAACAATGGAACTGTTCATGGTACAATTTCCACAGCCATGCACACACCGTCTGTGGAATTTCATTAATACTCTGCATTGCTAACTTCCACATTCATCTGGAACAGGAACAAAGGAAGAGTAGAAGAAATGTGTACTTTTCAAGAGAAAATTTTCCTTTCTACTTTCACCCACATGATGTAATAGTGGCAAGCAAAGGAAAAGGTAAGTTGAAAGCGTATAACTCTCTCATGTGAAGCTCTTCACGTCGCTTTTTCCTTCTCCACCATCCATCTGCTCTTGAACTAATTACATCCAAAATAGTTAATTAAACTGGGAAAACATCTTTTGAATATGTAATAAAGCTTGCGAGAAAGATGCTCTCTCCCTTTTGCCAGCACGTATCCTGTGCCGCTCACAAATTCAGAGGGAAAACTGAAAAGTCTCTGAGCTCTCAATTAGTCGTGTTCTGGGAAAGAATTCCAGAGAGAGAAGGTTTTCTGTATGGAGAAGAATAAAGCTTTAATACACACGTGAAGGATTTTTGGATGTGTGCATGAGGATGGATATGTGTAAGAAGAGAAGAGTTCATTCTACCACTATGTTTTCGAATAATGTACTATGCATTATATATTTATTTGAGGTATGCCCTGTTAATTGATATAAGAAAGTTTTTCATGTGGATAGGCAAGGGAGTAATAAAATTCTGAGGGTTGTGGTGGTATCGTGCACATGTCGGCCTTCATTTTCTACCGGATGTGAGTGCGTCAGAATTTATTCAACTTTTCCATCCATTTCCCCCTTGCTTGTTAGTTTGATATGATGAGTGTAAGTTAAGTATACATTTTTAGTGTGTTGATCTTTGTTCACCTTTGGTGAAATCTTGAATCTTGCGATGAAAGATTTACATCTGGCATTTCTCCAAAGTGGAACTTACTCACGGTCATATTGTTATGGAGGACTCGCTCGTACATTTTTTATATTAGAAATGACATTTTTTATGAGTAATGGATTTTTTAATTAGTATTCGACCCCTAGTTGTCAAACACTTTTGATGAAGTAAATGTTGTTTGAAGAATCCGAATTTCTGTAAAAACTAACCTTCCAATATGGAGTTATGGCATTGGCATGATTTATTAGATTTATATAAAAAAACATCTGCCAGTTATAAATACTTAATTTGTCCAAACTTATTTATGACTATTCTTCAAGGTTTACTTGCTGGTAATAGTGTACAAAAATTTTGTAAAAGTTTGTAAAAACTTTCACAGCTTGATTAGAGATCAAGGGACGTACGTTTTTTGCTAAAATAAGAAACCAAAAATAGAGGAGATTGTAAGAAAAAAAAACAAAAAAGTTACCAACAAGAAGGGAATCGTTAGGTGAAAAGTGAAAGAAGAAATGAAGACAGACAGGTGTTCCTGTTTTCCCAATTCTCCCCTTTCAGTTGAGTGCACCCTTCACTCCTACTTTGTATCTTGTATTCCTCCCACATTTCTCCCAACTGAACTGAGATGAAAAAGGAGCAGATGTTACTCCCAAATCATTTCAATATTTTTTCTAGTGAAAATTATTCTGCCGGATGTTGTTCCGACGTGATCTCAATAAGAAAATTGCTAGACAATGCTTGACAAAAAACTGCTGTTTCGTCGTATTTTTTGTATATTCTTGTTTTCTGCCGGAATTTAAACTTGGCATAAACATATAATAGTATCGACAATGAAGATGAGGGGGTGGGTAGCTTGAGTTTTCCCACCCATTATAACTCCTAACTCCTTTCCTAACTAACAGACAATCATAAATACATGTCTTCATGTCTTCCTTCCATCCGAACATATTGAGGTCAATCACACGTTCATCTCAGCTTCCGTAACTGTACAAACGTCATTTATTAGTGCCTACTTCCTTATGCCAATATTGCCAATATACAAACACAGTTTCATCAGCATTTGAACAGAAACTGTCTTTGAAAACCAATCAGTCTACTGTAAAGCAAATGTTCTCTCACAGAGGATGGTTCCCTGCCACAAGCTCATTGCTCGATTATTCTCAAAAAAAGTAAATCGACATGTCAATAAATAAACTCGGTTCAATCCCATCCCCATAAATTGAAAGAGAAGGGTGATTGGATCCTTAAGCATGCGAGCTTTACATGCTTTCACACGATAGGACCTAAAAATCATTGTCGATTCGAATTAATGAACACCCGGCCAAGCGACTATTTTCCTTCTTTTTCTCTCCATTCTTTCCCATTCTCGTTTTAGCGAATATAGGCTCGGGGATTTGACGCGCTTTGATCCCTTCCACCACCCGTCTTTGGAAACAATTTCGCCTCTGAATGCGAACGTAAGCTTATCGCGTGGAAGCTTTTCTTCAATCCTTGAAAATACACATTCGCCTTTTTCCTCCTGTCGCTCTCCCTAATGCTTCCATTTTTATCCGTTATTGTAAGATATTGCCTGGAATTCCCTGGGACACTAGATTCTAAGCAACCGGTCGCATTCACAAGTAATAACCTCCCAATGGCTCAGAACTCGTTGTTTTTCAAATCTAACCGACCAAACCTCCTTTGTGAGTGGATGTGACTGTCTGGCTTCCCTTCAAAGGGCATAAATGAGCTTTTACAAAAGTACAAAAGAGCCCATCAAGCAAAACAAAAAAAGGTAAAAGTACTAAGACCCAATTGGGAATGTAAAAAGCAAAGTTACAACTGAAAACAACTTTGTTTACTATTACTGTGAGTTAAGCTTGAGAAAAAAGAGAAAACTCAGGTTTTCCCGGATTTCAGATTCGGATTGTATTTCACCTGATGCCTTTTACCAGCTCTAAACCAACAACTTTTTAAAAGTAGAGCATACATATCCATATAGGAAATTTTTGCAGGTACAGACTGTTGAATTAAACCTTACGCTGACACTGCCAGTAACATATGGTTGAGAGGAGAGAAGAAAAAACAAGTCTGGAGAAAAACTCTACGTCCATCTCCATTCTGACTTTCCTCCCCACATTTCCCCCATCACTCGAGTTAAAGTTAAGTGAAGTGGAAGAGAAAATAAGGAAGAAGGAAGAATCCCCTAGATATTTTGCAGGTATGATTCTGAGAAAAGAGACAAGTAAATAGAATAGGGAAAAGGGATGCATGGTGTAAGCACACAAGAAGTTCATGAGTGGAGTGGATATTTGCAAAAGAAAAAAGAGCGAAGCAACAGTGTACTTGCCTCTTTTCCCCACTGGGTGGAGAAGAAGCCTTTATTTCTTTTTGTTCCAGAAAAAAAGTTTGGATAAAGGGAGGGAAATGGACCACTCGGGGCTTCCCCTCTACTTTTCCACAAGTTTTTTTTACCAAAGATAAAGTAATTTAATGTAATGTAATGTACGGAAGATAGATAGACAGAGGGAAAAAATAGAGAAAGGAACAGGATGCAGATTCCCCATGGGACGTTGAAGAACCAAAAGGTATGTCTGCTCTTCTCTACTTTCACCTTCCTTTGCTGTGTTTTCTTATGTGGCTTTGCTCTGAGTTTCTTTCCCTTTCAATGCATTTTACTTTACATTTTCTATAATTTACTTCACTTTCTGACATGACAGATATCCGGAAGGAGAAATCCACAAAATTATACGAAACTTGCTCTCTGTATGTGTGTGTGCCTTTATCAGCCGACGAAATAGTTACGGGAGAAGAGAAAAGTCCAATATAATAAATGAATGAATTCACATGGGAGAAAAAATTCTCTTAGTACATCCGACACTGTGCGTAGGTAAACAAACATGATGTCATCTGACGAAAAACTTTTTAGCTTGTCCTAACCTACAAACAAGAATTTAAGAAAATGTCTTCCCTCCGATTTTATTTGTTTACTATGATTCACCAATAAAAACCCTATTGGTTGACAGAGCAAATGTTGACATTGGAAAATAAATCCTCCGACAAGTTTTATTCATAAATTTTAGGCACATTCGGCAACAAGAGGAGAACTGAATGAATGAACTTTCTGGGTTGTTTTGACTATGCTTTTATAAAATCTAAAAGCTTTACAAATGATGACAGTGATGAAGAGAGATCATATTTCTAGTGAAAATAACTTAAAAATCGCGTAGCTCAACTTCTCAACTTTAGAAAGCGGAGATCTACAGGTTTCTACCTTCAAAGTATATAGTTGAAATATTTATAGTTAAGCTAGTAGTGAGGGATGAGGAGATTTGTAAGTATGAGTTATTTTCTGCCAACTTTAAGTCTTTGATGGCTTAAAACTAAATCCAGTAGAAAGATGACGAATTAAATTTTTTCAGTGTTCAAAGAAACAGGACTCAGCAAGCTTTCACGAGTTCCAAAAGTAATTTCTCATGATATTCGATGCAACATGCTATTCGGTAGTATTTTTTTGTAGTCGGTTATTTTTTAGTGAAAAGAGTTGAAAGAGCGAGTGAACTTGGAATGTTTGTGAAAACGGAGAGTTGAATAAATCCTGGCTGGATAAACGCGAATTATATTGCAGCCAAGTGTAAAGTCTGGATGAGGACAGAAAGAAGATCATTAAAAGAGGAGAACTGTTGCTGCTGCTGGTGGGTTTGGGTTAGTTTTCAGAGTATATATAGGATTTTACATGTGTGAGTTCTCAAAAGACGATTTTAGTTTGAGGAAAAAGGCCCACACGATGATGGCGGTGTTTCTTCCGAGAGGGAAGCAAGCTGAGAGGGTGAAAAGTAGTGACTACCTTTATGTTCAACCCGTACATTGAATCTCATCTCAATTATTTTCAACCACTGGACCGTGTAAGTTTTCTTCCCTGTGAATTAACTGGAGCATGGTAGGTACGACACATGAGAAGAGAGAAAGCTTACATTTCACTGCTTTTAGTTTCCAAGAGAGTCTTCCAGTGAGTGGTTTCTCTCATCTACTCTCTTACTATTGAAATGCTTGCTCAGTTTCGTGGTGGGTTGATGACAGGAGTTGGCCATTAAAGTAGAGAAGAGAGTTAAAGGAAGCTTCCAAAGTTATTCATCAATATTAGAGAGGCTTTACGGAAATAAAGTTGTGCTATGTGTTTGCTAAGGGAGGGAATCTGTTGAGCGTCCATTTTGCCCCAAAACCTTCTCCCAATGGAGACTCGCAGCCAAGTGGGTAATGCTACACTACAGTCTAGAGAGTGGGACTGTGGGACACTGATCTGGAAAAGCGGAAGTTTGGTGGACATAAGTTGATCAAAGAGAGAAGATATGTCATGAAGTTATTTATAAGCAGAAATAAAACCGCGAAAAGGCCAACAACCGTATCGTAAAATGCAGATTTGATTGGAGTCACGATTCAATGCACGTTTTGAAGAGTTGAGACATACAATTTGTGTAACGAGGATGGTATTAAATTGGTCCAATTACTTAGATTGCATTCTAGGTCAACAAAATGTATTTTTATCTGTTTTATTCAAACACAGCAATGGGGAATTTTGTTCTAAACTTGTTTTTGAAAACATGAAATTAATACATCGAAAACGTTGTACGATTTCATATTGGGATCATCATGGCATGGCGTTAAGTAAAAATATCTAGAAAAGAGTAATAACAATAGAATATTTGAAGAATTCCAGTAGTAGCAAAATGCGTTATTAAAGGAGTCCCGTAAGCTACTCGGTATGGAGAAACAGCTTCGTTCAGTCGTCAAGCAGTAGAAAAAACAACCCAAGCCATAATGCCTTTGACCCTTATCATCCTTTACGATCAGTTCCCAGTCTGTGACTCCAACTACTGCTGGTCATTTATCAAGGGAAGTTTAAGGCTTTGTATAAATTGAGGAGATAGGAGTTGACAAATGACGAGATCAGAGCAATTATCAGTCGCCAACAGTTATACATCCAACCACACAACCATCAACGAATTCACTCTAGACTCGCCATAGAAAATAGAATGAGCTTTCACTGCACTTTGGTTAACTACTGATAAAAAACACACTTAAGCTCCCATCCTAGCTCAGCACCACGTGAGCTAAATATAGCCACAAAAGGAATGAATGACTTTGGCCAGGATGTGATCTAAAATGCGGGTTTTAGATTAATGAAAGGAAACGGACGGACAGAGGGAAATTTTCTGAATTACTTGGTTCACCAAAAGCAAAGCAAAGCATTTCCCGTTGTTTTTCCTCTATCATAATATTACCCGCTTAAATAATGTAGACTCACAGTGAGCCTGCATCACGTCACAAAACATCTATCCACTTCCACATGGTGCACATTCACATATTTACTATTCACACGAATTTATCCTCCCAAAACTCCCTCTCGTACAAAAACATTTACACACAAAAGCATCATTGGGAGTGAGCTACATATGAGCAGGGTTTCCTCCATATTTTCAGTTTGGAAGGAGCTCTTTAATAATTCAGAAACAGAGCCGGGAATTATTTCTTCTCAGCTGGATACTCCACAGAGCATTCTCGTTGCCCGCTCATTCGTCCAGATTCCTTGTGAAACGTGTCTACATTAAAAACTGAAAGTGCATAACTTTTCTCGGGAAAATCAAGATGGGCAGAGGATCTCATTCGAATATAAGCTTTATATTCTCCACACAATGGATTATAGGTGCGCTCTGATCCAACCGAGCTTTTTCCTGGTGATACATAAAACACTAATGCTAATGGATGGACTGCATCCTGCCATGATCCACCACTCACCGTCTTGTTGTCTTGTTTGTTGGTGTACAAACGTGTTTGCCCTGACTATCTCCCAGTTCATAAAATGCTAAAAATGGCTCTGCAACCAAACAGGAGAGGGGAAACGAGCAAGACAAAATGTAGAATTGTAAATGAGATTCATGATGATGATGATGAGCTGAGCGTTAGTTATGCAGCTAGACAGATTATATATGTGCTAAAGAGATTCAAAACTTTGGATGGAGTAAAGGTAGGAAAAAGCCTCCTTTCCGGAGTGTAATGAACGGATTTTCCTTTCTCGGATAAATTTTAGCAACGCAAGGAAAGCTAATGCTTTTGAATGATGCAAAAGGAAGTGACAGTTGGAAGTGTACAAAAAACCGGGTTTGCTTTTACTAGCCTTCCATTTCCGAAACCAAAAAGGACTGCACAACCCTGACGTATAATGTATTATTGCTAACTTGACATGACAAATGGGCCAGAAATGTAAATTATGTAAATAAAAGAGTTTTGCTCAGAGAACTTGCTGCATGATGTACTGAGAGTGATGATGATGAACTGGTTGGTACATATTTTATTCTTTTGTAGAAATTAGAAATCCCATTGGCTCATGCAGTTTGAGTAAACTCATGTGCAAGGTGAGCATTTATTTGCCGAAAATTGAAATTGTGCTGTAGACGGCAACTATTATGGATATGATCAGGGATGTATTATTTGAGGTCGTTGAGGTTCGTGCAAAATTGCACAAATCTGAGGAGCAATAGCAAGCTATATCCGTGTTTCCGTGTGGGTACACTTCGACGCAGGCTTCAGTTCCGCCCAAAAAATGATCTGGGGTGCATCCTCGTCGAACTCGGACGCCCAATGAAGTATGCGTAATGACCTTTGCGCATACGAGCTTTCCTACCTCTAACGGATTCGGGGCTAACGTAATAAATGGTAAGCTGTTATGATTTAATAGTATCTTCTAATATCTGAAGTTATCGTTTCATTTACTTTTCAGCACAAGCTGCTCAATGGTTCGCTCAAATATTGGGCATGTCTTATAACGGTAGCGAATATAAACTTTTTCCCTTTCATCGCTAATATAGGACCGATGATTTTCTATTGCTTTTGAAGGCGTTGACAAGTCTTGACAAACTTCGAATGTACTCAATGGAGCTGGGTAAAATGGACATCCTTCGTCAATCGCAGAATCGCACCTGTAACACTGAAGGGCTGTTGTAGAAAATGGGGAATTAAATGTTGGTTAAACTAATCCAAGGTCCCGTTTTACTAGATAGACATGAGCTTTAAAATATCCCGCACCTTCGGCAATTTTCAAAGAATATATCAAAGCTAAGAGAAATACTTGGCCGATTAATAAACCCATGAGACCACTTTGGAGAGCCGCTGTCTGGAATGCAGATATAGCTCCTGAGCCTCCTGAGCTTTGAGGTATTATTCTTATTAATCTGAGCTCCTGAGACTTTCTTCTTATGTATATGTACGACTTTTTTTAATTACAGATTTGTATTAAATAGTATACCTAGGGAAATTAAGCATCGCGTAGGTCATTAGGTCAGGCAGATTTTCAGTGAAAGATATGTACATCCAACAATCTAATCCAAGTAATTTTCAACGGTAAAATCATCACAATGACGACGACTGACTACGACCTAAAAATACCAATTTATATCTTCACATTCGTCCCCATTCCCATCCCATCTCAAGCCTTAGCCTTATCTCAGCC
>JAHZNA010001465.1:27937-42640 GCA_027743935.1 Sinodicranocentrus sp. ZH6
CCCCATTCCCATCCCATCTCAAGCCTTAGCCTTATCTCATCCAGCATTTTGTTCACACAGTTCGTTCCCACGACTTTTTTCCGACTATAAAAGTTTTCTCTGCTTCCCTCCATTCCTTGCATAATTAGCAAGGAGAAAAGTTGGCAGAAAGTAAAAGTTGCCGCAACTTGTTACATTTCACTACTCCAAGTATTTGTCCATATGTGGAGTCTGGTTGCTCACGTTCCACGCATATGGAGAAAGTTACATTATTAAAGGGTTTACGAAGTTTTCCTCAAAATGAACAAAATGTCATGCTATACCAGCCACACGAGCTTCGACTGTGAATACAAACTTTATACAAAACGTCATTTTCACTTTCAATATCTTTGCATTTGGATTGAAACATCATTATCAGCAAACTTGCTCCAAGTGACGCATTCTAGTCGAGCTCATTTCAATTTCCGCTGTGAATGAAATTTTCCCATGTAAAAATTGAGCGTTTCATTGACATCAACTTTCTCCCATTTTACCACAGCTTTGATTTTGTCTACGTTATTACATACACTGGTTTTCCTTCTCGTGCCATGCGTCAGCTCAATTTTGAAACCATGTTGCCCAACAACTTTTACCGTGGGCGTTCTGAATTTCTTATCAGTTCAATCTATTTCACTGATTGTCTAGAAAGTAAGAAGCATATTTGTGTACCTTGCCTGTTCAATTTAATAAAGGGAAATCTAGTCTGGTTTAATGAAAAAATCGATGTTTAATCTTTTATTAAATGAAAAAGGCCTATGGAATTCTTTGCGAGCACCGTATTTTTCTTTCGTTTCTAATCTTTTGTATAATTCTTCAATGTTTGAGACTTACAGAGATCTTCCGATTTTCAAAGAATAAGTTTGGGTTTAGGGAGATAGCGAAATTGTGAATAGAGCTGGATGTTTGAAAGGATTTGATTACACGGAAGAAGCTTAGCGGGTGTCTACTCCACCAACCCTAAACAAGTATCGAGTATTCTTGTTATCTAGTTTTTATTACTTTTCTCGGTTAAACATACCATACACAAGCTACAGCTTGATGAAACGTATCATCCTGGCAGACCTGCTTCCCTTGAATTAATTTGCATACGATTAGCAAATTAAAGCGCGTTCGCTTTTGTTCAAGCCATTTTAACTTCCTCTCCTTTTAATAAAAGAGTCTCATTCGTTATTCTTCTTTGTAAAAGGATTAACACAACTGCAGTCATATATTTAGAAAATCCCAGTGAGGTAGTATAAAAAATATCTATGGAAAATTCGTGTCTGAACAGTTACTCATGTATGCTCATTGTACATAATCAAAATGAGTTCATGTATTCCGCTTAAATTTGACATATTCTTCAATTCCTATTGTGAAAGTAAAGTTTTAAAAATTCCTTCCCTCTGGTTTTTGCTGTCAACTCCCGTCAAATGACAGCTTAGCTTACCTAACATTCAGGCAAATCTCCAGCTCGTGGTATTTCTATTACTGGATTTTGTGAATCAAGCCAAAAATTGATGTTTTAATATATAAAAAAAGTGCATAGTGAACAAAGCGCTTTAAATAAGGTAGCCTGCACTAAATTCTATCCCAAGTGAAGCGACAAAAGCTATCTTTCTGTGTGGCAGTTGTCCACGTACACACGGTTCTCTCCTTCTAATTAATGTCAGTTTTATGCATTTATGCATGAGGTGGTAATGAAACTTGATAATGTATGCAGGATTTAGACTTTCACTTGCGTGTCTCCTTCCACTAGCGTGACATTAGGGAAGCGCTTCAGATTTGAGAGGAGACGTAGCTGTGTTCGTTACACCTATGCAATTTAACTAAACTACTGATTTCGCTAATCTGACCAATTCTCGAGTCCTGTCTCACAGGATTACCAATTACCAGTATCAGGTTTTCATGTGTAGAATAGAGCAATGACACGATTTCATTTCAAATAAAAATCTAACTTGAATTACAAATGCATGAAAGTAGATTTGCCATGATTTCGATACTAACAGGAAAGATGGCAATTATAAACGCATGACCTTTTCTACTCTTCCGCCATGTATTTGACTTGGTTGCTTTAATTTGTTCACGAATTAGACGTGAAAGCGTATCATCATTTGGCACATCCATTCAAATCAAACCAATGAAATTTTAGCAAAGTAAAGCCTGGAAATCTACGCATTTATACGAGTTTCCGATTTGAAAAGTAAAACCAGTCAGTCGGCTTGCGGTTGAGCAAAAATTGAACTTGTGAAGTTGCTCCTTCTCCTCCCTCCATACTCATCCCTCTTCCTTACTCCTCCGCCTCGTTACTTGTCCATTTTCCTCCCCGTCTCCTCTTAATACCTCCACTCTCAACTAAATGTAACATCACATAATGGTGGGTCAGTATGCAGCCTAAATACGATACAGTTTCCTGTTTCTATCTGGTGCAGCCACAATTAACTATAGAGTCCTCCTCAGCGTAAAGTGAAATATAATTACTAATTTTATAGACATTATAAATATGAGTATTTATTGAGATTTAATTAATACTTTAGATTGAATGCTTCATAATATCATCCTCTCTGTTCTGCTGACACTCATTCCCATTTCTTGAACTTTCCAGTAACCAACAAATTTGATTCAATTTAGCACATTTCATTTCCTCCGTCTGAATAATGCAATAGCGCGCATTATTTTGTGCGCAAGCATTCCCCTCCACAACTGTAAATCTAGTCGTAAGTTTATTTGCTTTCTGACTCATTTCCTACATTATCTCCAGTCAATCTGCCAAATTCGTTTCCCTTCCCTTTGTAAAGGAACACGCTAATGATGCATAGTGTAGAGGAGCTGGCTACCAACCAACCCCACCATATCTCACAAAGAAGCATTTGGCACTAGCCCTAAAACAGGGTAAAACTGTTAGTGTAAACAAAGATTGCCAATAACCAAATATCGTAGAGAAAGGCCAATGAGACTCCTGTAAACGGTAATTTTGCAAGTTCCCTGTTTCTGTTTTGTTTTAAGGATACGATCCATTCTTTCTTGACAGCATGTGTGTGTTTGTACAATCCTCATCCAAGTTTCATGTCCCCCAGCCAAAAGCACAAAACTCTAGAAAACTACACACGCTTGCTTATTCACTCGCGTATTGACGCATTAACGGAGATCAGGAAAGAGGAAAATGGTAATAAGACCAGCCCATAAATCCTGCAACAAATGAGTCGTGAACTGTTTAAACTTATTTGTTTCCATTATACAAATTATCCATTAAAGGAGCAATGACAGCTGAATGCATACAAAAGGAGGTATCCAATTTCCTCTGACAGCTTCGTAAAATTATCGGAACTCGGCACAAAAAAACAATAACAGCTTTAGCTCTTTCCCCCATAAAATTCAAGAGTGGAGAAAGCAAAAGCTAAAAGCAAAATTGAATACGAGCCTCCACATTATTGTATGGGTGTATATGTAAAATACACCAAACACAGGGAACTCACTCAACTCACATTTTAAGAATGACGCCTATGCCATTTCTCTCTAGCATTGTTTTATATCCCTGTCCCAATCCATTCTTCTTCTGTCCCCATCTCTAGGTTTGGCTTAACTTGTCTTTTGCAGAAAAAATACTAAAAGGACGATGAACGAGGTCGGGTTTTTAATTAAATTCCTATGTCGACATTTTTTTCTTGCTCCAGGACGGGAAAAGGGAAAAAAGGGATTACCAAATTACGATGGTTGTCCTCTCTTCTCCTATCTTTGGATTTTGTTTGCTTTATTGCCCCAAGTTTTTCATCGCTCACTGAAATAATACTACTAACTTGAGAGAAGAAGAGTAATATGTATCGTGTGTTAGGTCGGCTCTAGCATTTCATTAAATTCCCTCAATATTTTGTGTAACATCTCACAACAAACGTTTTGGACGGTGGAGGAATTTTTCCTGAAGTCAGTCGTTTTTATTTCAGTTTTATGTTTCACGAACTGAATAAAATTCTATCGAAGCCCTTGTATTTAGTTTGGGAAAAGCTAGTTTAATGCATGATATGATGTATTTGACTTTGTGTTTTTAAAGGGACCACGAATTGTAGCGATAACCTATTTGAGAAAATCGTAGTATTTTTCCCAATTTGTCTGTGTCACAGCTTTGAAACCTTTCGTCGGTTTATATGTCATCGGATAATTCGACGTGTCCTCAGGTAAGTAAATAAAAGTTGAATGCTTGGTAATGAGATTTGGGATGGTAAAATGAGAGGGATGTAATGTTGGAGAAGAAAAGATGTGAAGTGGGAGCAACATAGTAGGTTTTCATGGTTTGTGAATCTCCTACGTTTTGTGGTTTTTTGTGTTCATTGCTGACAGTCTGCAACTGACGCTGTGGACTACATATTGGTTTCATGAGATCAAATCCAACCCGCAGGCACTCAATCACGTAGTATATATCACTACACCCGACAGCATCTATTTTTGTAGGACGAGGCGACTCGTGATATTCTTTGGATGCGAGTAGAATTAACGTTAGGATTTGATGAATGAGCCGATCCTAAGTAAAACATTGTAGAAGGGAAAATCAGGCGGATTTGATTTCACCCTTTCTCATCGATTCTCGAGCTTGCCGATGAAAATTACCATGATTTCTGGGGAAAAATTCACGTCAGTCAGGTGATGACAATAGTAAAGCGGAGTCAGGATGTTGACAAGTAATTGAAGAAAAAGTCCTGCAAACTGAAGATAAATTTGGTTGAGCAATGAGATTGTCTTTGGGCAAGTTGAGTTACCATGATCCATTGATTTGTTTGCTAAAAGAGCAATACGTTGTTTCATGGATGAAAGCATTTCATAGGATTTAGGAAAAAGCTTATAAGTTTGTTGTGAAGTCAAATTTGACGTTTGTAATATTAATGACATTATTCGGCCAAAGAAACGTATTGGTGATTGGTTGTATGCTTGAAAATTTCATTCTATAAAAAAATATAGTGTAATGACCTGCATTTTAATTTCCAAAAACTGCTTTGAATGAGCCGAAAGAGCAAGCTTCACAATAGTATGTCTACATGGCATGACATGATGACATAGCTCATTTGCTCTTACAATTGTCATTCCATTTCCCGAGAAAGCTACATACCGAAGCAATGATGTAGGTTATAATTCATTCGAGGGAACAATTCTACATCATATGAATAGAAAACTGAGGAAAATAGGACTTGGGTACATGTCAACTGTATTTATTATTATTATACAAGTTTCTGATGCTCCTGGTAGTCTTCCCTTATGAGCTTTTTGCTGTCACGCCTTTTACTCTGGGAAACTAAAAACAGGATAGGATTTTACAAGTCCAATATTTTCTCCAACTAATTTGCCTACCCCCAAAAGCAAAGTATGCGACGGGATGTTGTTGGCATTCATTCCACACTCTGATTCTCTCCATACAAAGTTGAAGCCTAGGTGGCAGCCATATGACGGGTAAAACGCCCTCATTCCTTGAGTGGTAGACACATGAAAAGTGAATGAAATATGTCAGCTGTATTATCATTATGATTATTATTTTCTAGTGCGATGTTTCCCCTCCAGCAGTACTGTCTTGTCTTTATTATACGCCATGTCATTATGTCTGCAATGATGGTGTCGGCATTTCGTCGTTCACACTCTTTCAAAATGGATACGACCACTATGACTCGCTCCAAGTTGAGTAGAGCAAAGGAGAAATTTGGATTCGAGGAAAACCATGAGGGTTGAGATATGCGGAAGTTTACCCTCACTTATTCACGATGACGATAATGACAGGGAATCGGGTAAATGCAGAGATATAGGCACTACGCACACATCTCNCGACCACTATGACTCGCTCCAAGTTGAGTAGAGCAAAGGAGAAATTTGGATTCGAGGAAAGCCATGAGGGTTGAGATATGCGGAAGTTTACCCTCACTTATTCACGATGACGATAATGACAGGGAATCGGGTAAATGCAGAGATATAGGCACTACGCACACATCTCTACATATACGCTGTATTTACATGTTACAGCTTGAGTGACTATGCTTCAGCTAATACACAGATATATACTTATATATTACGTATACCAGGAAAACGACATATTCATTCCAGATTTTCATGTTTTCTTGCTTTCACATTTTCTGTCTTTTCTCCCTACATATGCAATAAAGAAGGAGAATGAATGCGCCATTTCAAATGAAGTCGAGGCAGTGACGTAGTAAATGTTAATGTTTTATGTAAATGTAATGTATGTGTAATGTAATGACAGCGTCTGCTAGCTTTCACTGAAGAGCTTTGAAAGAAAATCATTCCCGACATTACATTTTGCTTTAGTTCCCGAGTCTAAAGTCTGTAGATCTATAGTAACACTTATTTTGTACTCGTCTAAAGCAGAGCAGATATTAAGTAATAGTACAACATACCATCTGTGCAGTTACACAATTTCATTGGAAAGGACAACAGGAAAAAATTAAATAGTATGTTTCTTCAACCCTGATTATCATACCCCTGTCTCGTTTATTTCAAGAGGGAAATAAAAGCAACATTGCTGTTCCACTCTGCCCCATTCTGTGTCACCCAAAAGTAGCAATAAAAGCTGTGGACCGAGTGAAAGTCATTTTGTAGGTGTAATTTAGATGTTTCATGTCTTTCGAATTCCTTCATTCGCTCGGATAATTTCGAGGTGTATGAAAGCTAAAAACAAGTAGATTGAACGGTATTATTCTCTCTCTTTCTCCTTACAACTCTGCATTTAAAAGTGGTAAAGCACTTGAACTTACATAAAGCTGGTTTTTCTATATAACTACATATTTTACAACTGCTGGAGCACGAGAAGTTTTAGCTTTATCCAGGTTTCATTACATACTTTCCCCTCACTGTAGACATGTCCGTTAGCATAATGCGTTGTTCGCTTTTAGATTCTATCCAGTACACCATCCTGTCACATCTGCTCAGAATCCAGTTCAGCTAAAGAATAATATTTCTCGTTGAAATGGTTCCATTGTTTGCTGCTGACACTGGTGTGGTTTATGTTTGCTCTGAGCTAGGCAAAACTTTATTCTTCCACATTCCCAGTTGAAGCGCTCTTCATTCTTATTAATTGCATTGTGGCCATAATAATTACTTGGAAAATGAATGGATATCATTTCATGATTGTTGGTAGTGTTCTCATTGTATCAAATTGTGAGCTAGGTATTTCATAATGATAACGTTTATTAGGAAGAGGAAAAGCAATATGACTGCAAACTATCTATAACCCTATTCTCTTCCTTTTCGCCCCTCTAGACTGACTTAACTAGTCGTTTTTGGCCTTGTGGTTACCCAGAAAGCCAATGAAGTATGTTCTGAGCTGTTACGTATGGCCTGAGAGGAGGGAAAGGTATGAAAGTAATCCAAATAAATGGAACGTGATCCCGGTGACAGATCAGGAAAGTGGGCGAAGACCCAGTTAGGAAATGGCAATAATAATAAAAGCAGCTCCTTGACTTGTCGACACCGGCAAGCCAAAAGTGGACAAAAGTAGTAGTGGATGGTTGTTGATCCTATCAAATTATATTTACTCAAGTAAGAATAGCCTGGCTAAGGAAGAAAAGAGCAATCATATTATAAAATATACCCTTTATGACTTTATAACCAGTAATATAATGGATTTTTTCTGTGGAGAGGAAAGTGACACAACACACGTCGTAAACTTGTCATCTAGAGTCATTTCTTAGTATTTTATGCACATTTTCCAAAAGCCTAAGAACTACACGTGGAGGGTGTTGTATAGAAGTATGTACCATAATAGAAAATATTATTAGATTTTTCCTTGATATATTAATGTTTACATTATTACACTGTCAGTTCTCCAGGCTGTAATTCTCATTCTCCGTAATTTTCCGGTGGATAAGGAATTACTACTAGGAAAGGAAATTAAGTTGGCAATGCATGAGCACCAAGTGTGGAAACAGTGGAATTATGGAGGGGGTAAAATATTGTCAGAAAGACCGCAGGAAGTGGATATATATATGCTGCGTGTGGAATACCACCTTTTGATAACTTAAAGTCAAGTACTATTGGTTAGAGTGAAATACCCTGTCTCAAGCAGAAGGGGTGGCGACTGGCGACATTCATGTGTACAGGAAAAACGCTAACTGACATTATATACATCCTCTGGTTATTATGCCACACGTGTCTAGCTATGCACAAGCATTAAAGGTGGTGGAACTAGCTGAGAAAGAGATGCTATATATTTTTCTTGGCTATTCTGCCGTCATTCATCCTTCGTTTATTGCTGCTCAAATGAGCGAAGGTGACATGAAAAGGCAAGAGTTTATAGCTTTTTTCGCGGAAATCCGGTTAAAGCACTGTTCCCAGTAGTTGTCGCAAAACCTATACACTCTCTTCTCAAACGGAATAAATGTTATTAGCCAAGTGAAAGTAAACCGAAAATGAGAATGAATTTCGCCTTTAGTTATACAATAGACAAGGTTTGCAGTACGACAAGCACCCAATCCAACTATCTTATTGCTTTAGTGTGTTCCCTGGGTGTGTGGCAGGAACTGAGTGAAGGAATCTTTTTATGACTTTTGCTAGAAGCAAGCATTTCCTTTTCATTATTACCTAGAATACGTACGTGGAGTCGTTATGAAACGTACTCAATGGTCAGTATTGCTCTTTAGTTGTTACTTTGGCACTATCACAAACGAAAAAGTTGGTGGTCGTATAAATGTAAAAGGATCTTTGGACTTCTTATCATCTTTGATACTCTCATATCTTCTTTCAATGAAGGAGAATGACAACAAGTTACATGACAGTGTCAACGACTCCTCTTGTCCTTTTATCTACTTCCATTTCCCGTTTTCCTATTCCCCCTACTTCCTCTTAACAACATTGTATGACACATTTTATGAGTGTGTAGTTGCCACTTTTTCTATGCTATTATTTCTTCCCACCCGCAGATCGAACTTAAAGCATGCAATGAAATACTATTACCACAAGAAGAAACAAGAAGGGACAATGTGGTTCCGAAGCAGAGTATTTTAAGGGTGATATAAAAGTTTCCATTTAACTCCATATATACCGTAAAGGAAAAAGGCAATCATTCCTTCTAAAGTATTCATAGTATTGTAGCGTTAGTGTGCTACTAAAGAAGTTGGCTTGAATAATGTCATCACTAGTATAACAGATGTACTTGGTCTGTTCAATTTTCACTCATGTAGAAATGAAAGGTACTTCCGGTCCTCCTTCCGTTTCTCGTCGTAATCTTTCCCCGTCATTAGATTGATATCTGCTGCATTGACCATTGCCAGGTTTTGGGAGTGTTGAGCGCTACATTGTAGCCTGATCTGAAGGAGTAGGATCGTAAAATGATGTGTGAGAGTACCGTATTTATGTGCTCTGGTATAGAAAAAGTCGCTTATTGTTCATGATCCAGATGATCCGGGTAGCTTCATTGAAATGAATTTTGATTGTAAACTATTTTGCTGTCTTTTATCTCGCATTATTGAAATCAACGATTAATGTATCTCGTTGTAAAATTTCAGAACAATGAATATAAACTGAACTTTTTATCTGAAAGAAACATTATTTATTTACTTATGTTTTTACTCTTCGAACAAAAAGTAAGCAAGCTACAGAAAAAGCAGCACACCACGCCAAAGTTACCAACATACCAGGAAAAACTGTTGGGTGAGTTAGGAACAATCCTCGGTTCATCAAGGAGCGAAAAGGCTCCACAATTGCAGCCGAAGGGAAATAGTAAGAAATAGCTCTCAAAACGGGTGGCACTACTTCTACCGGGCGAAACAGTCCTAAATTAAATTGCCAAAGTACTTTGAAAACTTGAGAACATGTATTCTCCACACGATGGTTAAAGTAGCAACGTAACTTCACCTGTATATAACATGAGAATCGGTATGATTGCGATGGCCCATAAAATTACTGCCGTTGCGTCTTCATTTATTAAGCCCACAAGTAGTCCTGTAATTCAATCAAGCCCATACTTAATTTTTTTTTATAAAAGTAAAAGTAACTCTAGAAAGCAAGAAAGCGGAGTTATATTGCCGGTTCTGAGTACACTTTTGATCTCATTGTCATAACTAATGCTTTAAATTACCAAATGTTCCTCCACATAAGGCAGTCAACAGACAAAGAATCACGAACAGCAAAACAGACCCATGAATAACAAATCCCAATCCGAATTCTAACACCAGATAACACAACAAAGCTTGTACAACCGTGAGTGTTGCCATATTCAAAAATATGCCGGCCATCAATTCAGTGAATCGTAGGCCGGCAACTTGCGCTCGATGAAGGGTGCCTTGTTTAATATCTAAAGTCATTTTAGAGTGTTAGCTTTGGGTGTACTAAATAAATATAATGATATACTGCATTTTAAAAAATCGAAATAAATTATTTACCATCAATGAGGATTAATGGTGTTATAATAAAGGAAATTTCGAAAATTATCCTGTATATAAAAACCAGTTTAAACAAAGACATCATAGTATTATTACAATTACAAGTATTATTTTTTGAGAAGCTACCCCGCAATCAAGGCAGGCACAGCGTACTCCTGAGGAGATCCATCTAATGTGCCGTAAACTGGATCTTTGTACTGTAAAGAAAACAACGTGTTAATTTAAACTTTTACGAGATATTTAAATGTATTAGATAACTATTTCGTCTGAATTTACCACTACTGGCACCTCTAACAAGCTTAGATCAACGTTACATGAAGATGCAACCTCGCTTACAAACTTTTGAAAAAGTTTGAACAAATTCGATAACACCACATATGCGGTAACTGAAACTAAAAATAAAGCACTATAGACTAAATTAGTCACATCGAAAATTGATGTTAGGTTTACCCTTCTGATTTATCTACCTGACATATCCATATATATCGATATTTTAGATCCATTGACAGTTCTATCATCAGCAAACATTTTAAACGTGGCTCTGTTTATCATGTGAGTCGAATAGTTTTCAGGAATTTGAATGTAACCAATTAAGTCACCTCTTGTAGCTGCTAAATGTGCAACTTCGTTGGTATGATATTCCACCTGAACATATTTATTGCGTAAGAAGACAAAAGAGTTAATTATACATGCATTCCACATTTTTGTGTTCATACGTGATATGGCCATGGGTGGGAAATTTACATACCAAATTAAGGTACGTGCTAGAATTTAAATATCCAATTAAGCCGCAACTTAACAAAGTTATACTGCAAGTTTTGCCAAAGTTCGAAATTGTATTTTCCTCAGTACAACTCGACGTCCAATTCAGACGTTCATGATTAATTAAACCTATTCTTGCATATTTTGGTTCCACTCCAACAACCATACATGTGGTCACTAACTGCATTAATGGGAGAAGAAGAACGAGTCCAATGAATCTAAACATACAATTTTACATTTTCTTAAGAAAAATCAAGTCATACGACCATAGCCTAATTAGAAGGTAACTAGTTTTAATTTACAAGTACATACACTGGGTGACGAATAAAATTGATCGACACTACTTGAGAATAAGCTAAGGTCCTGCGCATAAACGTTTTCAGGTTTCCGTGACCATGCCTGATTTCTGTACATTTTTCATCTCCACTTTGCCTGCTTGAAGTTAATCCTCTATTTGCAGTGCTACTATTTTGCGTTGAATTTTCTTCTAGCCAAGATATTCGAGTTAAGTTAACTGGATCAACGAAATTAGGACTACTGCCACAAAACCATTTCTGGAAATATGATGGTTTCTCTGCAGATTGTGAAACGTTGTTTGAAACTCCTATTTTACTAGATAGGATTGTTTCTAGAGAGTCTTTCTGCGTTTGAGAGTCCTCATCAAACGCATTCTGGTCTTTTCGACAAATCTTGAGGACGACTTCTTCTAGGAGGGAAGTCCGATGAGTATTCATAAGGGTCATTGGATTGTCTTCAACCAACAACTTACCGTTTCGCATCACGCCTACCTTATTAAAAATTATTAAATTACATTTTGAATGGCAATGAAATAATAATTCGCTAAAGTACAACTCTCCACCTTACCTTATCCGACTGCCTCACTTCTTCAATGTAATGGCTGCAAATTTACAATATAATATATATTTACATGAAATTCAAAATTAGCGATCGGGTTACCAGTACCAGTTCAATGTCGAGTCAAAACCTTGAAGTATTTTAAGTGATACTTACGTTGTAATGATGATGGAGGATTTATTTACATTGGCCAAGTTTAGCAAATAATTCCAAACACTATGAAAATAGATACAGAAATTATATTTTCCGATAAAAACTTATGAAGGAGCACCTATTCAGAGTTATAGCTAAAAAGCCTACTAAAAAGTGTGGAATATAATTATTCATTACTTTTTCCTAAGTAAAGGATCCAGTCCGACGGTCTGTAATTAAAAGTGAACGACTTATTTGAATTGGATTTTACAGGATCTAAATGAATTGTTTCTAATCTTACTGGCTCATCTAGGATTAAAAGTTGAGGTTTGTGTAAAAGGGCTAGAGCAAATGACACACGACGCATTTGACCACCACTAGTATTGGAGAAAAAGTACGATGAAATTTGGTTTAAATACATTAAATAGTTAGTATAAATATGATGCCTGGTATTTCACATTGGTAATCTACTCTTATTAATTAATTACCTAAGGTTATTAATACTATTAGATCCTTTGGGTAAATTGAGTAGTGTCACAAGATATAGCCATTCCTGCTCCACAGCGGAAGAATCCATGCCGTACAGCTTGCCGTAATATTTTATCATTTCTTTAATGGAGAGCTGTTTGTACAATGCCAGGTCCTAAATTCGTAAAAGTTTCTTATTTAAAACGGACATTAGAAAATACTTCAATTACATATTATTCTGTGGAATTGTATATACCTGGGGCATGTAACCCATGATGTGTCCATGAGTTGTGGAAAAGTCTTCGTCAACTTTATTCCCAAATACAAATACGTCTCCAGAATCCCATGTCTTCAGTCCAACAATGCATGAAAGCAGCGTAGTTTTTCCACAGCCACTACTACCAAGTAGGCCATATCTATAAAACAGAAACGGCTAATTTTCATTCATCGTACTGCATGTAGTAATTAATCAGTAAAATGAGGTTTTGGATAAAGAGACTCACATTATCCCTTGCTCAACCTGCATTGAAATGTTAGACAGGACAGGGTGAGATGATCCATTTATATTAAATGATTTACAAACGTTTTGAACTAAAACTGCTGGAGGTGCAAATTTCTCTTTATTTGCAATTGGGACGGAAAAAGTTTTTGAATCCTTCATACCTAAGTCTAAGAATTTTCTCCTTTGAACTTTTCACCAAAAATACAATTTAATTCGAAAGACGACAAAGTATTGAGACTTGCGAATTGCGAATGCGAACTAACGTATAAAATATTCGTGTTCTCTCATGTGAGCTACAGACAAATGATCCCAGTGAACTCTACCCTACCAAAGTTTCCATTTGTCTGAACAAGTAGTCCGTTTAGGCGTTTTATACCTGGGTTGGCTTCTATGAGTCAAAAAAAAGTTTTTAACTTTTGTTAGTAAGACACGTGCTATCCTGTCTGATATACTGACTACTGACCACTTGATCACATTATCACAGACAGCAACTCCTACCGAAGACAGAAAAGGACAAGTACAGAATTTTAATTTAAAGGAAAATTTGAATGACGCAAGTTGCAAACCATAGCACCTCATACTTATAAGTTATAAGTTATAATTTATAACTCCCTACGCTAAAAGTGACATGAGCAATTATGCAAACAAGATCGCCTGTACAAAATTAAAATCTAGTGTCACATATGATTTATATAAATGACATGGTCATGCCCTCATGGAGATTTTGTGGGGAAAAAATCGAAGTTTATGGTTCATTGTTACAGACAGGCCAAAAAGAAAAGGAGTAAAGGTAAGGAAGTTGGTGATTGCAGGCATGTATATATTCTTCCATTTCTAACCTAACACAACCAGAGCCGGAGAGAGAGAATCTCGAACTTATTCTGATCTGAAGCACTTCTTGGGCCGCCTGAAGTAGCACCATCATCATTACCAATATGCATACAGTGAAAATTCCCAGTTTAAGACTATAAATATTTCAGGTGAATATTTCAACACGCGTAGCAATAATAATGTCTCATTACTTATATTTATTTAGGTACATCTGTTTCTGTGGTCTGCTCCCAATTTTAAATTCATTCAATCCAGTGCAGTGATAGTATTGTTGTGTAAATTTTCAAGAACCGGTTCCATCAAATGATGAATAATTTTTCAGGTCTGAATTCCCAGTTTCCCAGTGACGTGGCGAGATATGGCATCATGAAATAAACACAATTGGAGGAGATTACGAGAAGTAAAACTGAATGTAGAAATGCTAGTCCGCCGAAGTTGAATTCCAACGTTCTCATGCACATACGTGTAGGCAGGTCGTGTGTGCAGCCCAGGTCGGGCCGCGAACGACGAAGGGACTGCTATTTGGCTGAAAATTTGCACTCAGGTGCACTTTAAAGTGAGGAAAACGAATCCGATGAAAAACGGCCCTCTTTCCCTCTCCAAATGCCCGAAAATCGCCCTCGCGTTAATTCAAAATTTGAATTTTTAAGTAGTGGAATTTGATAAAAATTTGTATTCATGCACATTTTAGTATGAAAAAGACAAATCCGAAAAAATGTGATTTTCCATGCCTAAATGCCCGAAAATAGCAAAAAACTGTAAGAATCTCAACTTGCCGCAAGTTGAGAT